>CANXYA012738230.1:0-10895 GCA_948193465.1 Acalypha hispida
AAAAAATGTAAAAAAAATATAAAAAAAGAAAAAAAATAATAAAAAAAGAGTTTCTAATATTAAATAAGGCTGGAGGAATTTAAAAGTGGGCTTTAGGAAATAATTAAATCATTACAATCAATTTTGAGCCAAAATCCCGTAACAGATTTTCAGCTTCCATACTGTTTAGTATTTTAGGCTTAACTTTCTCTACCGAAGTCTGATTCAAGTGATTCAAGATGTTCCGGAAAGCTCTTTAAATTCTTTACAAGTTTCTATTATTTTTAAGGCCCAATTCATGCATATTCAGGACAGAATAAGTCTGTGAAGTTGCTGTACCTGCTGAAGGGTCCAAATTCACTTAAAAAGTAGGGTTTTCTCTTTATAAATACTCCTTTTTCTCTAGAGTTAGGAGGTGGAACGAAAATTAACAGCAAAAAACAAGACAAACAAGAGAGAAAACCAGTAGTTTTTGAGAGAAAAAAATCAAATCATTATAGGTTTAGTTAATAGAAATTCCATACACCAATTCATATTTAATCATTCCCAAGGTAAATTCTGAGGGTAAAAACTCTTGTTTTAATTTTATTTAAACTTTATTTTGTGTCAATTGCATCTGGAGAATTTTATTTTTAGTATTTTGAATTGTGATTTTTAATTACAAATTAGTTTCTGTTCGGGATCAAGTGCAATGTGTCGATTGGCACTGAGGAGTGCTGATATGCCTCCAATGGGCATCCCTCAGTGCTGATTCCTTCCCCATATTTGGTTTTGCTGCATTTTATATTTTCTTTGTGATCTTTTGATGTCATATATTTAATTTCATAATTTTTGGAGTTTGTTTACTATTTTTTTATGTTTTTTTCAAGTTAAAGTGCCACTAGGCGATTTTGCATGATTCGTATGTCTAGATCTGTTTGATTTGGCATGTTCTAATAATATTTTATGATTTTTTTAGATGAGTTTGATGTAGATCAAATGATGGTAAGTTTATGGAGTTTGATATATAGTTAGGGTTTTATTTGTTTAATTATTTATTCGATTATAATATGATTTTAGGATAGATTTGCATGTAAATTGATTGAATAATTTGGCTAAATAATTAGATCTAATAGGAACAAAATATATGATGATTTATATTTTTTTAATATTTTGATCTAATATTATAAATTAATAAGGGCTTAATATGTATATTAAATAGATTAATTAATTTGGCTAATTTACATGCTATTTGATTGAATTAGGTTAAAACTAGTTTAGACTTAGGATGACTTATATAGTTTGATTTATGTTTTGATATAACATGTATTTATATGATATTTTATGATATGTTTTGGAGTATTTTTGGAGCTATTTCAAGCAGGATTTGAAAGGAGGCCGGTGAATGGAGTGGATTTAGGGTTTTTGCCTTAAATCTAATTTAATTAGATTAGGGTTTATTTTATTGAATGCTTGGATGTTTATTGTTTATTTTTGGATTAGATTGTATAATAGGGTTTTTTTATGTAATTTTATATAATAATAATATTGCTTGTAAAATGTATGTAAATAACAGTTTGATTGTGGCTTTAATAGTTGATATAGCGTATTGAATACTAGGTCTATAAACACGAACCCAAATCTCATGATGAGGTGAATAGCTCACATACGTGCGTACCATATTACACCTTTTCCCGTGTATACTGGTCAGCACGGGTGGCGTCTCTACCATTTCAAAATGTGGTTGACAGTTCAAAATAGGTTGTCTGCTGGCATATTCATATGTATAGTGGTGAGTAACTAACTTGACGGGCAGTAAAAACTGACTCGCTCACAACTACCTAGGCAATAAGTGGCTTATGCCACATAGAAAACCCAAGAAAAAAAAAGCAATTGGCCTAGGAATCAAGCGGTGCTTTATCCCGAAGCTCAAAGCGCCCATAGGATGCTCCTCACAATCCAAGGCAAAATAGGTTCTAAAATCTTACAAGTGTGGCTAAGTAAAAGATTTCGTATCCTTAATATCGAGGTTCTGTATGCAAAATTTCCTCCTAATGTGTGTCTCATCTTTGCTTATTATTTTGGGCCTAATGCGACCTCTCTATGTTCCTTTGACCCGTTTATTATTTAACCATACTAGTAGGATAACTCTTGTTTTTGCATCCTAAGCACTTATGAAATTCACCTTGTGGCATTTGCTTATTGAAGTCCTAAGTTTGCATCACGACACTTGCACATTTTAGCTCCCACCTTAGCTTTGTTTGTTCTCCTTGCTTACAGACAAGTAAGGTCTAAGTGTGGGGGAATTTGATAACCACATGTTATCATATGCAATCCAATGCATTTTGTCCCTAATTTTAATGAGTTTTCCTTTGCTTTGTTGGGGATTTGTTAGCATCTTTAGGTCTTTTGAACATGTTTTTAGTGATTAATATTATGTTTGCAAGATTGCTCATTAAGTGCTTTAATGTTTACCAGGTATAATGGTGATCAATGGAGCTCATTTTGGCCAAAAAATGGACATAGGATGATGTTCAAGAAGTTGGCTAAGTGTGGATTCAAAGAGAGCTTGCATTGGAGGAGTAGAATGTGAACACCCTTTGGAACACCCTTTCAAACCGTGTTCCAAACCATGTTCCAAACCATGTTCACCATTTTGCATTGGAGGAGCAGAATGTGAACACCCTTTCGAACACCCTTTCGAACACCCTTTCGAACACCCTTTTAAACCATGTTCCAAACCGTGTTCACCATTTCTTCATCAAATTCACCAAGTTTTTCAAGTAAACAATGGAGCAATGGATCAGAAAGTTTGAACATGGTTTTGAACACCCTTTCAAACTCTGTTCAACACAAATTCAAAACCGTGTTCAAGAATTTCAAGCCTGAGGATCAGAATGTGGGACACGGTCTCTGACATGGTTTGCATATCTAGTCCAAACCGTGTCTACTTTGCTCAAACCATGTCATTCCTAATCTATTGAGCATGAGCAAAACAAGAGGAAAAGCACACTTTGGCCTATACACGAGACATCTCCAAGCACATCAAAAACACACTATACATACCACCCTTTCTCTCTAGTCATATCTCCTCTCACCTCTCTCTACATCAAAATCCTCTCTTCTCCAACACCAAAAACACTTCAAATCTAACACTTGGGGATGAAATTCTCTTCTCTCAAGTAGAGAGTTTCATCCTCAATGATCTATATCAGGAGCAAGGGTCGAACCGGAAGCTTCAATGGAGCATTCATAGAGTTTGTTCTTGGAGTGTGGAGATTCGATTCTTCAGGAAAATAGGAGACTTGAGCCACAAATTGGATGAGCTATTCATCACATTTCATCAACCATTTAGTTTATTTCTTTTCTTTTATTTAGTTTAATTTCTGTAATTTTTTATTTTATTAGTAGTTAATTAGTGTAGGGTTGATGTTGATGAATGATTATGCTAATCTATTTGGTGAACAATGCTATCTTTTGAATTTAATATTGTGTTTATATGAATGTGTTGATTGATGAATTTGGTCGATGTTTGGTTGCTAAATGTTTCGGCAATCGCTTGTTTACATGTCTGGTAAACACTTATGCATGTTTAGTAGGATTAGGAAAAGAGAGATCGGACCTAGTCTTAGACCATAATTTAGCAGCTCATTTTTTATAATGTTGCAAGATATTGTGCGTTATTCATTCGATTGAGTATAGCGGTATTATTTATTCTTCAATTTGCATGCTAGTGTATGAACTCCTTTTGACAAAGCGATTTGCTCTAGGACCATTAGTATGCCATGATTGTCTACCTAGAGATAGGGTTCGATTATTTGCCACCATCAAAATCCCGTTTGCCTCAACTTAGCATTCATTTATCATTCGATATTCTTCATGTTTGCATGCATTGTCCTTTGCTTCCCAGTTGTGATCTTTAGGGTTGTTTAAGGTTATTGTTGAGAGTTCTCCACTTGTTTATTTTTTGTTTATTCATTTAGTTTTCAATTGTTAAATCAATAATCTGCTTATTTTTTTTTCTGAGCTATTTCAAGATACTACTTTTGCCTATCTATAGAACGCTAGGGTCCCTGAGATCGGCCTCGGGTTTCCCATTTCCATATCACAGATGTGTAGAATCTGAGTAGGTAGGTTTAATCCTACAAGGAGTGATAATTGTTAATATGGTTGTCAAGGGTTGTCCAATAGTGATTGATGGTAGAACATTATATGGGGATTTAGTGGTGATTAATTTGAAGGATTTTGATGTCATCTTAGGAATGGATTGGTTGTCCAAATATCATGCTATGGTGGATTGTTTAACCAAGGAAGTTGCAATAGAGATAAATGGTGAGATGAATACGATGTTTGTAGGGATAAGAAAGGCGGTTCCAAATTATTTAATCTCAATGGTTGAAACTTTTCAATTGATTAAAAATAGGTGTGAAACATATTTGGATAATGTGATTGACATTACGGAAGAGGTCTTGAGGGTGAAGGAAGTGTTAATTATGAAAGAGTTTGAAGAAGTTTTTCCGGATGAGCTTGAGGTTGTGTATTGATTATCGAAGATTGAATCAAATCACCTTCAAGAATTTCTTAAAAAAAAAATAACCATCAAGAATAAGTATCCACTTCCGAGAATTGATGATTTACTTGATCAATTGAAGGGTGGTACGGTACTCTCTAAGCTTGATTTGAGGTCAAAATATTGGCAACTTAGAGTGGAGGAGAATTTGATTCCGAAGACCATATTTAGAACCCAGTATAGTCATTATGAGTTTATTGTGATGCCGTTTGGTTTAACTAATGCTCCGGCCGCATTCATGTCTCTTATGAACAAAATATTTCAATCATACTTGGATCAATTTGTCATCTTATTCATTGGTGATATTTTGATATATTCAAAGAAAAAGGAAGAACATGAGAAGCATTTGAGGGTGGTCTTGCAACTCTTGAAAGAAAAGAAGTTGTATGAGAAGTTTAGTAAATGTGAGTTTTGGATGCGGTTTTTTACTTTTTTGGGGCATATTGTGAATGAAAATGGTGTACAACCAAATCCTTCAAGGGCTAAAGCACTTCAAGAATGGGAAGCACCAAAGAATGTGTTTAAGTTAAGGAGTTTTCTTGGTTTAGCAGGGTATTATTGAAGATTTGTGAAAGATTTCTCAACTATCGCAATGCCATTGACTAACTTATTGAAAAAAATGTACCATTTAGATGGAATGAAAAGTGTTAAGAGAGTTTTGAAGAATTGAAGAAGAGGTTGACAACGACACCAATACTTATACTACCATCCGACCATGAAGGCTTTTTGGTATACACCGATGATTCAAGAATGGGGTTAGGATGTGTACTTATGCAAAATGGAAGGGTGATTGCTTATGCTTCAAGACAATTGGAGCCTCATGAGATGAAGTATTATACTCATGATCTATAGTTGGCCGCCATCATCATGCATTGAAGGTTTGGAGACATTACTTATATGGTGAAACATTTCAAATCCTTACGGATCACAAACACTTGAAGTATATTCCTACTCAAAAGGAGTTAAACTTGAGGCAAAAGCGATGGATGAAGTTGATCAAAGATTATGATTGTATAATATATTATCATCTAGGTTAAGATAATGTAGTGGCAAATGCATTGAGTAGAAAGGCGGTGGAGAAGTGTGCGGGAATGGTGTGTTATAGAATGGAATATTTGGTTGCACTTAGAACAATGAATGCGAGTTTGGGAATGGATGGTGATAACTTGATGGAAACTTTTAATGTGAGATCTTTAATCATGGAGAAGATCAAAGAATCACAAGATGAGGATCATCATTTGAAGAAGATGAGAAAAAGAGTTCAAGATGGGAACGTAAATAACTTCAAAATTAGTTTGTAAGAGTTGGCAGTTTGAAGGAAGAGATTATGAATGAAGCTCATAATGCTCCTTAGGCAATGTACCCCGGAAGCACAAAGATATATCGAGATTTAAGGCCTTTTTATTGGTGCCATGGAATGAAGAAGGATATAGCGGAATTAGTTTCAAGGTGTTTGACTTGCTAATAAGTGAAAGCAGAACATCAAGCACCAACGGGTAAATTACAATCCTTGAAGATACCTCAATGGAAATGGGAGCACATCACCATGGATTTTGTAGTTGGTCTACCTAGAACTTTTCAAAGGCATCATTTCTTGGCTATTCAACAAACGGATTCTCTTGACAAGTTAGCAAAGTTGTATGTGGCAGAAATTGTGAGGTTACATGGAGTTCCAATTTTGATTGTGTCCGATAGAGATCCGAGGTTTACTTCTCATTTTTGGAAGAGTCTATATGATGCTTTGGTTCAAGATTACATTTTAGTATGGTTTTCATCCTCAAACAGATGGGCAATTAGAAAGAACGATCCAAACATTAGAGGATATGTTGAGAGCTTGTGTCTTGGAGCTTGCGGGTAATTGGGATGAACATTTACCATTGATGGAGTTTGCCTACAACAATAGTTTTCATTCTAGTATTGGCATGAAACTATATGAAGTATTGTATGGTCGGAAGTGTAGATGTCTGGGGCGTTGGGATGTTGAAGGATTAAGGCAACTTGAACGATCCGAGGTAATTCAAAGGACGATGGATAAAGTTCAAGTGGCAAGAAAGTGTAAAAAAGCGGCACAAGATAGGCAAAAGAGATATTTGGATAAACATCAAACGGAGAAGGAATATCAAGTGGGTGAGAAAGTGTTATTAAAGGTGTTGTTGTTAGCGCCCCGTCCTAAGACCTGCTGAGACTCAGGCCAGAAGTTGAGATTCAAAACGAGATGTGAATCCTGCTAACTCAACTCTCGACTTGAATGAGATCGACTGTCCAATAGGTCGTTGGTGTCATTAATGTACCTATTACAAATTTTAATAAATTATACAACCCAAAAATAAATAAATAAATAAATAAATATACAAAGAAATAAAAGTATACTAATTACATTTAGATTAACTATCCATGTTTATAAAGTCTTCGATTCTTCAAGATGGGCCTTCTCGGAATGGGCTTCAAAATTGAGAGAGTATGATAAAACAAATATATATACAAATACAAAAAATGAAGCATACTTAAACATAAAAATTAAATGACATAATTAATAACTAATATAACCTAAACATACCAACATTAAAACTCTAAATCTTGAACTTAAAGCATGGGTTAAAATAGATTTTTCTTAGCACACTTTATCATATCATGTTAACAATAAAAATAGAATAAAACTAAGGCAAAAAATATGCATAAACTCATGAGTAAATAAAGAAAATATTTTTTGAACTAGAAACAAAAACTAAACATGCAAATAGGCAGGAAATGAGACACTTAAAACTTGTGAAAAATAAAAAGGGGGCATTATTTTGTCTGACATGAGCTGGGAGGCTCATATAAAAGCATAAAGGCTCTTGTAAGAGCCAGGCAAATCTTGCCTGAGCAAATATGGCCACGCCACTTCTCACACAAACTAAAGAGGCTAAATATTAAATAAAAACGCAAAAATGAATAACCTAAAAATTAAAGAACAACGTGAACCCTCATATCAAAATTGATTTGTGAAGGGGTTTTTGAGTTGAGAAAACAACCTCAAGGAGAATTATTTTTGACCGGATTTTTATGTGAATTTGTAGTAGAGATGACAGATTAGAAATAGGAAAAAGAAACAGAAGATTTGAATTTAAAATGAAAGAGTTTTGAGTGGTTAAAGTTGGAGTGTTAGGCAGTTTTCAGCATTTTTTGCACAAAGAAGGGTTCTTGGGGTAGAATAACTATGCCTAGATCTGTTAGTTTTGAATGGGTTTTTAGTTAAATTTGTAGTGGGTATTGTAGAATAGAAGTAGAAAGAAAGAAAAAGGTGATTTGAAGACGAAATGGGTATGTTTTGGTCGTTCAAAGAAGGTGTATTGGGTGGTTTTTGTGGTTTGTGTTCTTGATTTTTTCCTTTTTGTGGAAGTGTTTGATATAATGTTCTTGATGATTTTCAGACATTTTTGGGGTTTGTAGATGAAGATGGAGAGTGGGTGAGAGGATTGGGTTGATGAAAAAGAGAGTTGGTGGTAAAAAATGAGAGTTTTGGACCTCATATGGAGCTGCTAGGCGTGCAACCAACATACTCACGTCATGGAGGTCAGTACTGTCGGGTATGGGGAAAATAAGAGCACACAGGAGCGTCCGCATCCCAACATAGCCGATCGGCTATGTATATAGCCGTTCGACTATGTTGAATCCCGGGTCGACCCCATGACTTTGGTGGAGAAAATGAGCCTAAACTGTAAAAAAAGTGGAGAAAATGGGAGAAAATAAGTTCCGATCTCTAACGACTGATCTTAGGTAGTATGAATCTTAACTCGATAATAAAGTAGAAATATTGTTTTCATCATCGGATTCTTCGATCGTTCACACCTAGTTTTAGGGTGCAAAAAAGCGTTAACTGTTTACCCCATAAATTTGAGAAAATTTGTATAATGCAAGTTATGAGAAATTTTCTCAAATTTGCGACTGTTAACGGAGGAAAAAAAGTAAAAGGGGCAAGGTTGAAAATTTTTACCTGTACCTCCTTGTGGTCATTTTTTGTTTGGTTTCTGATGTATGGTTGATTGTGAGGGTAGTCCACCAGTCGATTTGACTGTGTGGGGAATCAGTCGTAGAGTTGACTACGTGGGGAGTCTACCATAGATTTGACTATGTGGGGAGTCTACCTTAGATTTGACTGCATGGGAGTCTACCGTAGATTTGATTGATTGTTCATTTGCAAATTTTGTTAGATAACAAAAAATGCTATGGTGCACGAAGTTCAGAGGTCCTTAGATTAGAGGTGATAACTGACTAGGTTTAGGATAATCCTAGCGAGGGTAGATGACTGGTTATATCCTATGGACATGCGAGAGGTTATAACTGACTAGGGTTAAGGTTATCCTAGCAAGGAAATATGACTGACTATATCCCACGGACATGCAAGATGTAATATGCAACGCATCATTATAGATAACTAAAAAAAGGTGTAGTTAAGTTTAGGAGAGGTGGTAAAGGCTCATAGGCCGAGGCCTTTAGCCCCAGTTACCTTTCACTGAGGAAGATCGACCTCCCTTGGATTTTGTGACTGGAGACTAAGGGGCGTTTTACCCCCAGTAAAACGTCATTTGACTGAATTGATTTGCCTTTTGAATTTTACATTCTGTGATTCAAACCTGAAAAGGAATAAGGTACACCTTTCTCAAAGTCACAATTGACAATTTCGAATTTTGAATATGTAAAATGGGTGGTAAAAGTGCTTACTGAAGCGACTTTTACCCCAGTAGAAGGAATACAGTTGAGTCTAGCTCTTATGATCTTTTTGTTGAACGACTTTGCTGGGTGAAACCTTTGGCCGTCGATGCTTGGCGGGGTTTTACCCCCAATTGAAGATTTGATAAGGAGGTTTCACCTTTTGTTGACTTGGATGCTAGAATCTCCTCATTAGACGTCACGAGGCTTAATATCAGATGCTTGAGGGCTTTGACTTTTATCCCTTTGTTGCTGGGAAGTGTGAGTTCTCTTCTTTGTTCTTTTTTGTGCTTATTTCCTGTTCATTCATCATTTATATATATTTGTTATAAAATTATGCATGAATGCATGATATGACAAATGTAAGCGCATTGAAACTGTGGGTTGCTAGACTGGTTGTAGAGGCATGGTAGACCCATGGGTCTTCTGACGTTTGACGCTAGTGTTGTCCGTGAATTTGAATACTTTGAAATGGATCTTGAGGAGACCGTCTGGATATTGAGGCTTTCTGACCATGAGCTTCTTCTGGGTTGATCATCTAGATACTTCGGTGCATTGGATTGTGCCTTTGACTCCTTTTTAATGTTGTTCCTAAACTCTAATTTCGAAGAGACTACTTGCTTCATCTACTGGTGCCAGGACTAAGACTGACTTGAGTTACCTCAACTGATTTGACTGCTTGTAGCCCATTTTTTATATATTTATTTGACACTAACATTTTGTCTAAGCCGCCCTTTGCAGGTTTTCGACTTAGCAGGTCGCCTTACCTTTTGCCTAGGCCGTCCAGTTCTATTTTTCGGATTTTTGAGGTAACAAACATTTTTTTTGTTATTTTAACTCTTTTTATTTTGTTTCATCAATCATAAATTTTTTTCTTGGCTACAAGTAAGCCTGTTGACTACTTCTGCTTTGTCTAGAAAATCTTTGAAGATCATTTATTTTAGGTATTTGAAAGAATTCATGCAAGCAAATTTTAGAAATCATGCAAACAAGAGTTTATGACATTTCTGAAATGCAAATTTTTCATTTTAAATGTGTCAGTCACTGTATTATCTTTTGTCACCAATCAGCCCTTTGCGGGTTTTCCATTTGACTATTTTCTCTCAACCCTAATTTTTGCCTAGGCAGCCCAGTTTTGTTTTCCGGGTTTTCAACCTAGCGGGTAATGTCCTTAGAAGGCTGGACAGCTAAAGAGTTTGACTTCTAAATGGTTTGGCTCTTAGCAACCGGGTGGGAGAGTTGGCTTCTAGCTAGTGATGGTGGAGGACTTTTATTTATACTGGAACTTCAGATTCTCTATTGCATTACTGGAGCTTCTAGGTGTCCTGACCCCTAAGAAATTTATCATTTAGCTTTTTATTTTGTTTCATCGATTTTTTTTTTACTTTTTGAATCATCTCTCGCTGAATTCAGAAGTTTAGGATAATCATACTAAATGGATAACCTCTCATTAATTAGAACTTTGAGACATATTATGGTTAAGCCATTATTGTGATCAACTGAATTTTCAAGATATGTCACAAAATGATATTTGCATAAAATATAAAGAATGAACACATGAATGAAGAAAAATGGAAATACTATTAATTAAAATGTTTACAATACTAGTCAAACTTTGAAGCTGGAAGTTAACATTTAGGGAAAATAAAAAAATATGAAAGCTATAATAGCTATT
>CANXYA012741717.1:0-25052 GCA_948193465.1 Acalypha hispida
ATAGAAATTGTTTAACGCCTCATACTCATAAAAGAAGTAGAGTTTGTTCATAATATAGCATATTCATACTATATTGTGACACGAGATTGCGCTTAAGACTCGCATAAGTGGGTCACTCTCTTTAGAAGGAGACTTCGGGCACCTAAAACGAACAACTAAAGAATGTAACGATCGGAATACAAAGCACCTAAAACGAACAACTAAAGAAAACTTGTAACATCTTCGATCGGAATACAAATAAGATCAGAAAGGCCATCATTAAGGCAAACAATGCAATAGAAAAAGTGATTCAAAAATCGAATTAGTAGCCAGTGCATTTTCTTTGAATTTAAAGCTTCTTAGAGGACTGAGGACACTTGAGATGGTGATTTTCTCTTTCTAATTCTTCCACTCTGCTCCTCATAGCATCCCAGTAATCGTAACTTTTAGCAGACTCCGAAGTTCGCTCTTTATTTAAGAGCTTAAGTGCACTTTGGGCTTTTTTAAAAGTCTGGAAGGTCTCTTTATATTCCTTAGAAAGACAAGAACTCCATCTTTCCTGCTCTTCCAGTTCTCTTTTCTGCTCAGCCACATTAGAGCCGAGCTCTTCCGGCCGGTTACATTTAATGGCATTGTGGACACTTTGGCGCATTTCTAAAAGTTCATCTTGATGCTTATGGAGCTCCTGCATGGATTTGAGAGCATCATCTGACTCCTCCATTTTTCTCAACCTAGCCTCCTCTAGGGCAGAGATGTTCTTCCTAATTCGATTTAGATCTCTCTCTTGATCCAGATCAAGAAGCGGAGCCTGAGCCTCTGCCGTCGGAGTCGCGGGGATCTCAAAGATCTCCGGTGGTACCCCCGGGCTAGGGGCTTGAAAGATTCTCTGCGGAGCCTCGGTAGATCGAGTGCCAACGGAATCCTCCCCAAATGGGTTCGGTTGAGAAGAAGACGCTACGTCGCCCCTTGCTGCCCCTCCCGATCCCGAGGGCCCCGGCATCATCGATTTGATGAAAGGAGTTAGTTCCCCCAAGAGGAAACAGCCAAGAGCAGTGCCCAGCCACCCAGGTAACCCCATGAGTTTGGCAAAAATGGTTAGAAGATAGGCAAGAATACGAGTCAAAGTTAAATCAAAAATGGCTTTCGAACTGATATAAAGAAGGACCAATAGGGATACTAGGAATAATAATCTAAATAAGATAGCAGCTAACTTCTCTCTAGTGGGAATCAAGCTTGTCTGGTCTACATGTGATTCCAGATCAGGAGGAGGAAATTTAGTCCCAAATGCTTGGCAATCCTTGGTCCAGGCTTTCCGTAAGCTAGTTTTGCGTTAATTCAAAGCCCAGAAAAGTCCGACAGTGGAGAGGAGCCATATGAGCTTGTTGGCAGACCCTTTAGATGAGTACAAGAAGGCTGTTGCTTCTATAATAGAGGAGTACTTCAGTACTGGTGATGTGACGGTGGCAGCATCTGACCTTGCGGAACTTGGCTCAAGTGAATATCATCCATACTTTATTAAGCGGCTCGTTTCCATGGCCATGGACAGACATGATAAGGAGAAGGAAATGGCTTCTGTTTTACTATCTTATTTATATTCTGATGTCATCAGCCCATCTCAAATTAGGGATGGGTTTGTCATACTTCTTGAGTCAGCCGATGACCTTGCAGTTGACATACTGGATGCAGTTGATATCCTTGCTTTATTCATAGCTCGTGCTGTAGTGGATGAAATACTGCCACCAGTTTTTGTTACCAGAGCAAAGAAGACTCTGGAAGAGTCCTCCAAGGGATTTCAAGTTCTCCAAACTGCTGAGAAGAGCTATCTCTCTGCTCCACACCACGCAGAACTTGTGGAGAGGAAATGGGGTGGTAGCACTCACATCACGGTTGAGGAAGTAAAGAAAAAGATTAATGATCTCTTGAAAGAATATGTGGAGAATGGGGATGCTGTTGAAGCATGTAGGTGTATTAGGGAATTAGGGGTTTCATTCTTTCATCATGAGGTTGTGAAGAGGGCTGTGATTCTTGCCATGGAGATTCGTACTGCTGAACAACTTATATTAAAGCTGCTGAAGGAAGCTTCTGATGAAGGCTTGATAAGTTCCAGTCAAATGGTGAAGGGTTTTGCTCGGGTAGTTGAAAGCCTTGATGACCTTGCTCTTGACATTCCTAACGCAAAATCTTTGTTTCAATGCTTTGTTCCCAAGGCCATCTCTGAGGGAAAAAATGCTTCTTTCCTGAAATCATCTATTGAAGATGGAGAAGGACAAGCGGAAGACAAAAGATTGAGGAAATACAAAGAGGAGATTGTTTCAATAATTCACGAGTATTTTATGTCAGATGACATTCCTGAACTAATCCGAAGTCTTGCAGATCTTGGCATGCCCGAGTACAATCCAGTGTTTTTGAAAAAGCTCATAACCCTTGCTATGGACAGGAAGAACAGGGAGAAAGAAATGGCATCTGTTCTACTCTCAGCCCTTCACATCGAGATCTTCTCAACAGATGACATAGTCAATGGTTTTGTCTTGCTTTTGGAATCTGCCGAGGATACCGCATTGGACATACTGGATGCTTCAAATGAACTTGCCCTCTTTCTGGCCCGGGCTGTGATTGATGATGTGCTGGCTCCCCTCAATCTCGAGGTCGGCAAATTGCCTCCAAATTGCAGTGGGAGTGAGACTGTGTATTTGGCTCGATCACTTATCGCTGCCCGTCATGCTGGTGAGAGGATTCTGAGGTGTTGGGGAGGTGGAACTGGCTGGGCTGTGGAGGATGCAAAAGACAAGATAATGAAGTTACTGGAAGAGTATGAAAGTGGGGGTCGAAGAAAATCAAAGATTTCGAGGAAGGGTCTTTGCCAGGGGCTGCAAGCGGTGACTGGTTCGATAGGACCTGGAGAAAGAGAGGGATATGCTTTTTTCTTTTATCTGGGACTTGAAGAGTTCCATTCGTTCTTTCTTTTCTGACACAGCTGCTTCTCATCATAGCCTAGATCTTGATTCTATTATGATATGATATTTCTGCCCTTAAAAGACTCCCCTAAAGAAATTCTACAGATTCCCTGTTCCAGATGGGACCCTTACCTTAGTTCTATGTTTATCGAGATTTGAATTCGAAATCTCCTCTGTGTGTTGAATCCTCAGTAGCTAACCGAAGTGGGCATGGTGGCCAACCAAGGCAGTGAAATCGAGACAATCAATCGGAAGAGAGTTCATCACTTAATGCTTTGAAGTCGGCCAATCCGCTCTTAGAGTTAGAGAAGATCCGGTCTTTGCCATTCTTGATCTGCACGCTTTGGTGGACTAGGACTCTTTTCCCGGTCTTTTCACGCTAGTTCTGTGATCCCAGGGAACTAGTTCAGTTAGCCCTTTGGGTTCATCTTATACCTTAATTGCTTTCTTGAATGGGACGAAGGGATGGGAAATAGGAAAGGACTGCTCTTAGCCGAACTAAAGCCTTAGATTCCGAAGATCCGGTCTTCACGGAAGAGAGTTTAGAAAGGAGTCCGAGTTCCATCCTATAAGTTGAAGGAAGGGAGCAAAGGCAGTTCTCTTTGCCCGGTTCAGTGAATAGGGAAATTAGGTTAGTATTATTCCCTAGCTGAGTGAATAGGCCGGTCGAAGTCAAAGGAAGCCTTCCTTAGTCCATTTCTTTTGTCCTAGAATCAGGGGTAAGCCATGGCATGATTCGGAATCTAAAGGTGTTTACGAAGAAAGTAGGCTTTCGGGTTGGAAATAGAAGATCTGGATTAGATCCCTTCTCGATAGCTTTAGTCAGAGCTTATCCCTCGAAAAAAAAGGAGTAGTGAGAAAAGGGTGACTATCATACGGAAATTCAACTAGTGAAGTAAGATCATGGAATTCCACTATTGAAGTTATCCGTCTTAGGCTTCAAGCTATCAGTCAAGGAAGTCAGTCTAAGCCCTAAGCCAAGATCTGCTTTTTGCCAGTCAACTCTCTTTAGAGAAGTCTCAAGCACTTAACCACTTCTTTTTTTTGGAAAAGAGAAAATCGGTGGCACTTATTGGTACACAGAATAAAAAGAAAGCCTGAAAGTTCAGTTAGAGTTCTCCGTTAGGGTGACTCGATAGCTAGATGAATAGCCTTTGGTAAATTCTTTTATTCAGAAAGGAAAGTAGGCAAGCTGACTTAGAGGCTGAATGCCTTTTGCCTTGTGGCTTGGATCGAAGGAGAAGGAAGAAAAAAGGGAGAAACCTTCCGCTTCCGGGGAAAGATCATAGATATATTATCTGGACTAGATCCTAGGAATCAAGCCTTGGTTAGAGGTTTGCAAGTAGGAAAATCAGTAGTGTACAGAACAGAGTACATGGATCGAAGCGAACTCTCCGTCTGGTAGGAAGGCTTTTTCACAATGAACAGCTGATGTTTCCGCTCTTCTGTCTCGTAACTCCGGATTCTATTCTGCACTAACAGAGGTTCTGAGCTTTCTTCCTCTTCACCAACTGAAGATCTAGACTCCACTTTCGATTGGCAGATCCCAAGCCCTTCCTTTAAAGGCCTGAGTGAGTATCAAAAGTAAGTATAAGTAGATGCCACCCCTTTTGTTGAGGAGTTCGCCCCTCCATCTGTGGAAACTGGGGATGAGTCCTTCGAGCCCTCCTTTCCAGGGTTCAGTGTGGAACCGATTCAAGTAAGGAAGATTAGCCCGGCCGAGTTTCAACTTCCTATATGCCCAGCAGGCTCAATCCGTACAACTCTTAGCTCTCTCCCCATGTCTAGGGCATGATCAGGGGCGGGATTTGACTCTACCAGCACGGGCCCTTTCGAGATATGGGTAATCCTTAGTATACTAGAAAACTCAGTGGGTCTGAAGGCAAGACCAAACGAGTTAACCCAGGTACGACCCACAATCTCGGACAGGACACGGCCTATTCTATTGGCTTAAAAGCCAGTGAAATTTATGTATTACAAAGGTGTTCTTGCGCCTCATCTTGTCTCATCTGAGTAGGTGCTCAAATCAGCATCATTTGCCACCAAATCATCGTAGAAGCAAGCTACTCTAACCGATCGGTACTCGGCTCCCTTTCTTCGCAGCTTGGGGGATGGAGGAGAGTTAACTATTCGGATATTCATACCCTTTCTTTTTCCTGTCTCAGCCAGAATGCTAGTGGAGACCCTGGCCTTTCAACTTAGCAATCACAGAATATTGTGTCAGGGTCGTGCCCTGCCGTAGGAGAAAGAAGGTCCTCGCTCAAGACTTCAGGTTCACAATCTAGTGATAGTTGTCACTCTCCTCAAGTGGGTTAGAGAAAGCAAATCCCTTGTTAAGTTAACGATTGATGCGCGTAAATCTTGTTATGGTGTCAATTCGAGAAGAATCAGTTCTCCCGGTCCAGCTAGAGCAATAGGGGGGACTTTTTCTTAGAAGAATGATGCTGACCAAAATGTCCTGTTTCTTTCTATTTCTTAAGCGCTAACGACTACGTTGTTCCACCGTCTACTACGTTTCTTTCATTCCGGTTCATTTCCTATCTCTATCAAAGGGCTTTGTGGTCCTTCTTTTAGTAGTATTTATTAGTATACGGTAAGGCGCTGTAGTAATTCAGGCACAGGAAGAGCCGAAACTTTGAATATTGGATGCTGATCCGGCAAATTGAATGGTGCGAATGGAACGGGTCAATTTGACTTGTTTCTTCCTGATTTGACCGGATTGGGAATATTTCGTTTTCGTCTCCTGGTGAATGGTAATACAAAAAGAACAAGACTTAGAGGGCTTGATGCCCCGAGAAAACGAAAAGGGGACCAGCAACCCAACCTCTCTGGGACAAAGAACATCAACACCATTTCCGATAGCCATTCCCGGATGGGCAAACTATCCCTTTCCCACACCAGGAAAGAAGGCACCGAAACCAAAAGGATCCCACATCAGGAAAAAAAAGAAATACACTCGACTAAAGGGAGAGGAAAAGAAACCTCTCTCTATAAACCAATCCTCTACTCGTACTCAGGCAAACAAACTTCCTTACATTCGCCCCTCTAGTTTCGTTTCATCCTTTCCCTTTCTCCTTCCGAATGCGGCCTCAGGCCTAAAGCTTTCTCAATCTCAGCAGTGGGCATCCACCTTTTGGCTTAGCTTAGTCAGTTCCCTGCCCTATGGTTGTTGAATAAGAAGAGCTTATAAAAGGAGTTGGTCAACAAGACCGAGGAATTCGAACTAGTATCCACTCATTACACAGAAGAAAGAGTAACGCTTGAAGTTCAATCTCCCCACAAAAAATCTCCATCTGGGCTATTGACGGCTACCAACCCCCGCTCTATCTCTTCTGAGTCATCAGGGGTGACCCGAACTTCGGTGTCCAGAGGATCCATCTCTTCGACGGGTATAAAGGCTGGTTGCAGTGCTCCAAACCTTATCCATGTTGGTAGTCGCTTGTCTTATGAGTGAATCTCGATCTATATCTATGGCCTATTTGATTGAAGCTGAAGGCCTGTTCAAAAGATCAGATAGGCGGATGGAAGCAAGAAAACGGCTGGATTGGCTGGCTAGCTCGTGCAATAAAAGTCCTTCGCCTTAGAAAGCTAGTCAGACTTTGGGTAGGACGTGGATCGATCATGACGAAAATGGACTTCTCCGTAATGTAATAGAATAGTCACAGTCCCTTCTCGACCAGACGAAGGAGATATGAATTCCATTCTGGCTTGGCCCTCCTGTAGGCGCAAAGTTCATCATTCAGTGTGGTGGGGGGCCTCGCCTGGCAGATTTGGATGACTTGGATGCTGGGGAGATCTGGATAGAGTCTTGCTCATAGATAGAAGAAGAGTACAGCTTAGACAGTTGATCGGATCAGATAGCCCTTCGGGCAACCAACCGCACAAACAATTCCGATCAAGAACTTGGAGGGATGGCTGAGTGGCTTAAGGCATTGGTTTGCTAAATCGACATACAATCTTCTTGTATCATGGGTTCGAATCCCATTTCCTCCAGCAGAACGGGCGGGCGTGAGAGAAAGAACCTCTTGGTGGAGTCCCCCGAATAGCACTACTTAATGACTAGGAACGGAGAGCCTGTTTCGCGTTTTTTTTGTTTGACCGGCCTATCTTCTTTCTATAAGCAAGCTCCCTACGGCCGTCCGGGGACTGGACGGCTCTCGGTTCTTAAGCATGTTGGGAGATTGGCAGTTGAAAGAGCTGCTCGAAAGCTTGACGACGAAAAAAGCCCCCTATATCGATTTTGAGTCCCTTACTAGTCAAGTGGTAAGGTAGGGCGCTATTCGATAAAGAAAACATACTTTAGGAGAGTGGTTCAGGTAGCTCAGCTGGTTAGAGCAAAGGACTGAAAATCCTTGTGTCAGTGGTTCGAATCCACTTCTAAGCGGGCGTCGGTTGTTCTTAACAGCGATGGCTATGAATTTACGGAAAGAATGAAGTTTTCGAAAGTGACCTCACCCTATCGGTCGAGCTATATTGAACCCTCACCCGGCTGTGTTTCATCCAACTGACCACGAAGTGAAGCAGTAATCATTCGTACAACGGTCGGATACACGCCTCAATTGAATTGTGAACCTATTTTCAATCCAATCCTTTAATCTTACAACATAAGACCATAGTAATCTCCATTATCCGAGACAAAGCAAGTCTTTTGTTTGCCGTCAAGTGGAGCCTATGCTTGTCATTTCTTCTGTTCTCAAAAGTCACTCTACTGGCTCTGGTTTCTGGAAGAGACGGAGTCTTACCTTGTCAACTTTCTCCCAAAATTTTGTCCTTTAACAAAAAATTGGCTCGTCATCAGGGTTGTGTCAGTAATCAAGTCCCAGCCAAGGCCAAGGAAGACTGATAGACTAAGGGATTTCAGTCAATATTCACATTCTAAACCGGGCAAGCCAGAGTAATATAATAAGACATCGTGAGCTAAGAAGCAGCTTACGGTACGGGTCTTTCTTTCCTTTCTGGAGTTGTCCCGGAGAAGACAGCTTCCCTCGAAGTGAACCTCGCTCTCGAATAAAATAGTCGGCCTGAAGCCTAGCCTCAATAAGAGTGTGTTATAGGTACGTAGTCGCTATAACTAAACTATTCGCCTGGAATGAAGAGTTTTAGGTTTAGGCGCGGCAGAGAAAGCCAGCGTCTTTCAGAACCAATCAAACCGATGCTGACCGTAGGATCAATCTGGTGGACTAGGTCTTTCTGAAAAGGATAGAACTTTGCTTTTGGAGGAAAAGAGAAAGCGAAAGAGAGATGGGGATGAAGAAGACCCCCTTATTACAAAGAACATTTTTTTAAGGCCGTGGAACCCCTTAGGAAATCTTTAGCAGAAGATAAAATGTATGGCTATGGCATATTCAAAGAAAGGGCCACCCAACGGTGTTTGCTCAATTTAGGTAATATAATATATATATCCTACCAAAAATTAGAGAGGTCCATGGTAGGTCCGCGGTCTTTCCTTGGAGGTCTCCTAAAGAAGGGGAAGTCCCTCATGGAAAAGCTTTTGAGCTCATAAAGGTCGAAAACCCAAGTCTTGATGCCATTTTGTAAACCCTTTCTCAATGAATGGAGAGAAAGTTCGCAAATCTTGTACCGGAACTTCGATAACTTTATGTTGGCAAAGCCAATTATTCCATCTTCGGGCATTCGTGCCGGTAAAAAAGCTAAATAAAGTTTATGACGATAAGGAGAAAGCGGGCTATAAAGTCCTCAATCTTTTAGTGAGGAATCAGATGTTCAATAATGATATGGAAAAGAAATCCCGGAAAAAAGAGAGCTCTTAAGAGCTCTCTTTGAAAGGTACTGGCGACGAAGTCCAAACAGGATACCAGCAGAGTCCGACATCCATAGGAATCTCGAACATCCTACGAATAGACCGTTTACACAGTTTTTTCTTCTCACTCACTCTCTTAGAAATAAGACTCGAGGTTGAAGTAGAAGGCTCAGAGACTACCGACTCAAACTTAGACTTGGATTCTTGTCGAAAGACTATAAGCTTTGAGCTTAAGAATAAAGACAAGTATAGCTTAACTAACATGTCGGCCTTCTCATCTTTTCCGCTCTATCAGAGATCGATGGAAAGCTTTTTTATCACCGCTATAGAAGAGCATGCATCATCTTTTTTTTTGCTTAAAGAGAGAGGATAAGGAAGCGAAACTTCTGTGTGAAACCCCCAATAAAGTCAGAGATGTCCATTCATCAACCAACATGAATTTTGGATATGTACAGCTTAAACTCTTCTCTTTCTGAAGAAGTTCTGGCGCGGGTCGTTGAATCCGAAACTATGATCAATATCCCGCATCTGAGTCGGCACAGCGAATGCCCATAGACTACATGGGGAGACCTAATTCGATATAGTTAGCTCGCATTTGCTAATCTTCCCCTATATTCTTCTTGGTTCATCACCAACCTAGATATATACATTAAGGGACTATCGCTCTGTCAACAGGTTTGGGTACTGGGTCAAGGCCTCTATCATTGGTGGTGAAGGCTAAGTAGGGTCGGCCACAGGAGCAACCTAGGCTTCTACTCTCTCGCTCTGCTGCTGGTGCTATTTCCTCTGCCTCCACAAGCTGCGAACTCTTCGTAGTAGCGCAGGATTCTAAGCGGAAAGTGGACTTCGAGAGCCGAAACAAGAGTGTTTTGAGGGAGTGCACAGCCTATACTTAGTTGGTTAAGGGTTTATTGCGGGAAAACAGAGGATAGAGTGTCCGACCATTGTTATTCTTTACTTTCTTAAGGGGCAGAGGAGAGCTGGAAAGAGACAATGTTATTCTAATGGCCCTTCAAAAAGCGTATTCTGATTCACTTTGCCCAATAAAGGAAAGGGATATGCGCAATAGGGAGAGCTCTTTCCGGCGAATGCTGATTCAATTCAATAGCTGCCTATTCTTTCTGCTCTTTCGCTTACTCATGTGTTGAAAATAGGATCTCAGATGGTATTGTCTCTTACGTATGAAGTACGAGATTCAACTAGATGATTTCCTAAAGGCCCCCGTTTACACGAGGACATGGTACCAGCCGACGGTGTTTTTTTCCTTGAAGTTCGGTGTCATGTTCCGACTGTACGACGTGGCCCTTGAATTGTTGGACAACCCTCCTCTTTTAATAGAAGAACATGATGAGGACCCATAGGAATCATCTTGTGGGTTCTTTGGTATATGTCTCATCAACATAGAATAGACCATTGGACTATAAGACTGTAGGCGTTGAGGAGCGCGAGCGACGCGGCTGGATAAGGGGGAGAGTGATCTCTTTCGGGCCCAGGCGTCGTTAAACCTGTACATCCCTAGGCGGTGATTCCGCCAGGATGTATAGCCCCCATGCCTAATACTTCAAAAGGCGCTACTAAAGTAGTACAGCTAGTGTTTGTTAGTAGTACAACACAACAGAATGCCGTTCGCCCCTCTTTGAAGTTCCTCCCAGATACATGACTTACATACCCGGCTCAACATTCTTGGAAAACAATCGAATCGAGGGTTCAGAGGAGAATTGGCCATTCAATCTTGTAAACTAATCGAGACCGAAATTGGAAAAAGAGATACGAACGGAGAGGAATAACCAATCGATGAAGGAACATGAAACCATTCTGTTTCAATAGAGGTACGAGAAATGGTTGGGGGCAATAAAGTAGGTGAAGTGGTTGGATTTTGCGAGCTGTTCCAACCACTGCTGGATGTGATTCCAAGAGCCAAACGAGAATGAATACCACACAGAAGAGTCAAGACCAGGCTCCCTAATAGAATGTTTAACCAATCCATTCCGGATCGACCGAATTGGTACGGAAGTTGTAACATGGGAAAACCACGGAAAACACAACTTATTTGAATAACCCGGTGACCTACCAATTGTAGAAGTAGGATCTTTGGCAAGCAATAAGCACTTAAATAATACAATTCGAGTGTACCATCTTCTTTCTCATTTCGAGGAAAAGGTGCGGGAGGAAAAGAAAACAACGGAGAGATCCGAATCAGACCTAAATGGGAATGACATGAAAAGTCTTTTTCAAAACCTAGCATTAAGGGCGTTACGACGATATACGAGAGGAATGAAGAAAAACTCGTGATTGGTGTGGAAGGGAAGATCTGTTTATGATATAGTTCAAGAAAGAGTCGTCTCATTTCTCTTCGTTCTTTCGATTTCGAATTCATTCACTTCAAGGCTGGTTCTGAACGCCGCGTAACATCATCTTCAACCAACCTCCACCGTACGTACCTTTCGGCGCGGTCACTAAAGAATTGCTTATACACTAAACAGCTGCTTATATACGGCTTACTAAACTAAAAGACTGACTTTCATTTCCAAAGGCGGCATGCACAGTTTGACCTCTTATTTCCAGAGGCAAAATTATGTGCGTATACTTCTTGAAATAGCTAAAATATATACTTATTTGAAACGATTATAGCTATGATGTTTGGGATGAATGTGCCTCGGAAGCTGTGTTGACCGCAACATAGTTGATCAATCGCAGGAATAAAAAATCAATGCAATCAATCGCATACCGTCTAAGTTCTTGCTTGAAGCAGCAGGACTAACTCTTATTTCAAGGCTGTCTACCAGTCTTACTTAGTTGTATTCATTCTGTCCTAATCAAAAGGATCGACTTCTCTGGGGCAAAGACTTCTCATGAATCAAAAGTCTGCTTAAGACAGTCGAGCGTGATAGGCTTGCAAAGCATAGGCTACGCAGCCTTTTTCACCGGAAAAGCATAAGATCCTAGATTGAAAGGGAGTTTTGTTTACCAGACAGCTTACTGTTCCGGGAAAGCGAGAGATCTCATTGTCCGAGAAATGCTCTCTCCTCTAGCGGGAAAGAGCCGGTGCTCTAGCCAGAATGTTTGCAAGTGAAGCAGAAGGGTTTTTTAGAATGTCACCGGGCGTGCTATTCTAGGTTTTTTCTTTCCTCTGATGGGAAATTAACTGTAGCAGTCGTAAGGTGCAAACCCTTTCTGACTTTCTCAAACCTGCTTTTTTTTAGCCCACGAATGGGATTTCTCTTTTATAGGTGAATCAGGTTTTCTGTGTAATCTTAGGAGATTCGTTTCCCCTTTATTTTGAAAACTACTAAGATAGGGATCGAACTAGCTTTGCGCCACCCTATCCCGGTGCAAAAAAGTATTCCCTAGCAGTACCTACTGTTGTGTCTTCGGCATCGAAAGCAGCAGCAGTCACCTCAAATGGGTTGGGTTCGCTCGAAGTCGTCGCGAGCCCTACGTTTGAAGCTTCAACACAGTCCTTAGTATTAGTAGCTCGTTGCTACAACTTCTCTTTGGCTCGCCCCTATCTCTAAAGGGGCTTACTCACTTCACTCGCTCTTGTTCAGTAGCGGTTTCTTCATTCTTTAGATAGCAAGCAGCGCGAGAGCTCTGAACTTTCATTCAGGTCTTTAGTTCCAGTCGAATCGCGAGCTTTGCTCGACACTGCTAGCGAAGCTCTACGACAGAGCATTTCCATTATTTCAATTATAGAACCAACTGCTCTCTCTCTTTCCGGCTTAGCCTACCGCTCCGTGGGCTTCTATCCCCCTGGTCGTATTCAAAGGATCTCTCAAGACCTTCTTCTGGCATCACAGCCTATTCTATCCTCCTCAACCTCTTCCTACTGAGGGGTTCAATCCATTGCCAACTACCCTCTCCCACTTACTCCCATAAAGTAGCTTGCTCTCTGTCACCACTGTCGAGTCAGAAGGGGCTTCCTTGAAGCTTCGCTGCAAAGGCTTTCGCTGGATCCGAAAAGACAATCGTAGATCCGGATGTTCAAATCGGGATTTCATAAACCAAGAGCCAGAGCAGTTGAAATCAAAATATCCGTATCCGTTTGTGCAGTAAGACTTTCTAGTAGGAAGTAATCGGTGACTTTCTAGAGCGGACTGGACTGGTACTAAAGAGAAGATAATAGGATTTTGCCTCAATAGGACAGAGTGAAGCGACCCAACAAGCAACGGACTTATCACATAGGTCTGTCAAGGTATATGTATGGGTAGGAGTCAGTAAAGGTATACCATTAATAGGTATCCACCATTCCTGTCTTGAATGCAATATATCATATATCCGTCTTAGTACTCAGTCTGTACACTAAAGGTAGAATTCTGTACTGAGTATACGTATCGGTTTTTAGACCAGAGTGGGACCTGAAGAAAGAAAAAGATCAATCTCCATCTGTCAAGGAGAAGGCATGGTACCTCAACCAGCTGGGCAAGGGACTACTATTGAAAGAACTCGTTGGGTTGCGTTAGACCGAACTCTAAAAGTAAACTTCAACGGGATCCGGTAGCAAAAAAATAGCCTTTTTTTCTTTCTTTTTGCATTCCTTAGGGCCCTTAAAAAGGGAGTTGTTTAGAGTTCCTGGCTAGTAATAAACTTTCTTGGTGGTTGGATGGGGGTAAGATCTCTTTGGCTGCAGTACATGGTTTAGCATCCCGGCTTGTATAGCCTTGCCTTGGTCGAATTCCTACTTCAAGGAGGGGTCACAGTATGCGCATTCCCCGTATTCTATGTCCGCCTATTCCACCGGAACCATATTAGCCAGGGGAGAAGGGGTGTCTTAGTCAAATTCCTCGGGAGAGTCTGATTAGCTCCTATTGGGTTCTAGGCCGACGGTTCTATTGACAGCGTAGGCTTTGTTTACTTCATAGGAGAGCCTTCCATGTATTGCATTCGTTCGTCAGGGAATGTGTACTGGCCCCTATTGGAACTCCCATAGGGGGAATTCGCCTTGACTTCTCTTCTATTACGTACAAGTGGGCCAGCCAGTGCTGCTAGTAGGTAAATCAATCCGTGCATACTCCGTGAATCACTCTATGCATTCCTCCCCTTCGTTAAGTGAGACCAGGTAGCTGTAGCTGTGTTTCAGGTCATTCAATCTACTGAACTGACTTTCCTTTTTTCGGTAAAGTACCTGAGGGCAGTCATCTTAGTTGAGATGGCGTGCTTTGGGTATGGAGAACATATGTGGTAAAGGAGATGAGTCGACCTTATCTCGATGATAGGGTTTACTTGTACTTACCTTCTTAGCGAGATTAGCTACACGCCACTTGGCCGACAAGCGTTTAGGATTGATAGCCTATGAAAGCAGATAAGAGGCTAGCCCCATGGACGAGGGAAAGGCTCAGAAGCTCATTGGTCAGGTCGAAGCCCTTGTGTTACGCAAAAGGCCGCTTTAGAAGAGGAGATCCGCATGCCTATAACAGTCTAGAGAGCAAATCGAATTTGCTTTCCTCTCTAGACTGTTCTTGCACTGTCTCTAAGTGTTGCAGTTTCTTTAATAAACTAAAGATTTCATATTCTTTCCCAGATGGGAGTAGCCCAGTAGTTATTATTCCTACGCCTTCGGATTCACTAGTGCTTGATGGACTTAGTCATCTGATAATCGAATATTTGCTTTTGGGTGGTGTTTTAAAGGCTCATTCGAATTACTTTTCATCGATTGATTCATATCTAAAATGTATAAGGTATCGTGGACCAGTTCAAAGAATTTTCAAGGTAGACTTGAGCAAGAGTTTTGAGTGTCTAGATAAAGGGACAGTTGATGTGATAATGGAAAGGTCCTTTCGATACGATCTATCGTTAATGAAATTGCTGGATTCTTACTACTTTTCTGCTCAATTAGTGGATGAAAATGGAATAGATATAACTACCAAATTCAAATCTATGAATGAATATAACAATATACCTATTGGTTTTTCATGTGTAATATTAAATATTTATTTTCTTGATCTAGAATACTTACATCTCTCTTCTATGCAATTTCGTGGTTATGGTTGTGAAGAGAAATTTCACTTTACTCGGAATGGTTGTGAGCTATTGGTCTATGTTCCTTTCAATTCTACCAATGATAATGATGAGACCGATGATAATGATGAGATAGAAGAGATACAAGATTCGCTAGAAGATCTTCTTCTTTCAAATGAAGACTATAGAGGAGATATGAAAAGTATTGGGCCTGGAGAGGCATTAACTATTTGCAATGATAATTATAGGTTAAGTATCACATCAGATGGAAATATTGAAGTTCAAAGAATTAATTGATGAATAATATTACAATCATTGAATTATTTATAAATCTTGAAATCTCTATCAATATTGATGAATAATAATAATATTACAACAGCTTCTCTTTATTCTAGGTTTTACCCTTTAGACCATCCAATGCATTCTTTCGAGCTGGGCTTCAACCCGCACGGGCTTACAATGGTGTGCGTGGCTCTTTCGTCCTTACCCCCTAGAGGCCTCGCAATCGTGGGATTTTGGTATCTGAGATGGATGCTAATTGGTTCAATGGTCCTGAGGAAGGCACGGATCGAACATAAGGTGTAGCACATAAGCCATCGAATCGACCTAAGAGATTACTTAGTGCATTGACTAAAAGCCAAGAAGAGGACCGGAAGGCTAAGCGATCGGATCTTAGAAGGAATGAAGGCGAACAGGAAGCGAAGAGCTCTTAGTAGTCGAGCGCGTCGAGATCTCTTTTCTTACAGCCATTGTCTAAGTAGTTGCTAGGGTAAGACCTTGGTCCTAGGTCGTCTGCATCATTGGTTCAAAACCTTGATTCGGTCAACCACGTAAGACAGCCCAAATGCTCTGCTCTGGCTGAAACTGACAGAGGGGTGGAGTGGAGGATTGGACCTCTTCGGGCAATGGATCGAGTGAACGAAAGAGACTGGCTTTCTTATTATCTTATTCACTTCCTGAAAACAGGGCTAGCGCGCCTAACAGGAGATTCAAATTAAAGAACCCGGCATTCGATGCAGCAGATTCAATGGCTTCTTATTGGATCTTACTGCTCCTGCTAATGCTACTGCTTTCTTTTCACGTGCACAATCTAAGAGACCAATCCCCAAGGGAGGACAGGGTCGAAGCGCTAGACACTATTCCGATATGGCCGATATTGAAGGAGGGCTAAACTTGAGCCTTTTTATCCCGCTCCCAGTAGTCTGTCTTAAGTTAACGAAGGCTAGAATTGGGATATTCCATTTCGAAAGAAAGAAAAATGCAATAAGTCAGCAAAGCAAGCGGCAAGAAGGCAAAGACACTTTTTCGATTCTATTCTATATACCTCTGCATATAGATTGGATTGTCGAAGGCGAAAGCATTATTGGTATCTCCCTTCCCATTCTTTAAGGAAATGATCGACAAGGAGTTCACAAAATGCCAATTTCTTCATGTTGCGAGATCAAAATGGCTGATGCTCTAGCATAAAAAATGCTGCTTGGGAAGGTCCTGCACGGTCTAAGATCAAACCTCTGGTGTTGTTGTATTCAGAGGACCCTTGTTTGTTATGAAAAGAAACAGGAGCCAGTCATGGTAGCTACTGTGGAAGAGAAGCCCTGGTTTTCTGATGTTCAGAAATACCTTCAAGATCGGGAATATCCAGAGGAAGCTTCATCCTCTGACAAGGCAATCATCAGAAAGTTAGCTGCACAGTTCATTTTGTTTGACGGGATGCTGTACAAAAGATCTTATGATGGGAGATTTCTCAGATGTGTAGATCAAACTGAAGCTGAACAGCTGATGGAAGAAGTGCATTCATGAGAATGTGGAGCTCATATGAACGGTTTGTCTCTAGCCAAGAAGATTGTCAGAATGGGATGTTACTGGTTGACTATGGAAGCAGATTGCATCATGTTTGTGAGAAAATGCCACAAATGCCAAATTCATGATGACTTCAGTCTTATGCCGCCAATGGAGCTTCAGAACATGACATCAGTATGGCCCTTCAGTAAATGGGGTATAGACATCATCGGATAATCCGAAAGCTTCTAACGGGCATCGTTACATTCTGGTTGCTATAGATTATTTCACCATGGAAGCTAAGTCGTATGCCAAGTTAGGTTCTGAAGAAGTGGCTAATTTGATTGAAGAATACATAGAATTGAGACATGGGCTACCGCATACCATTGTTTCTGATAATGGAGTTCAGTTTCAAGGTAAAGTGAAAGAATATATGGCTAAGAAGGGAATACAGCATCATAAGTCTACTCCTTATAGGCATCAAGCTAACGGAGCAGTTGAAGCAGCTAACAAGGTATTGTATTAAAGAAGATTCTGGCTAAGACTGTTGAAACAGATTTTTGGTCTAAGAAGCTAAAGTCAAGTATGCAGTTCATGCTTACAGGACTACCTATAAGAGTGCTACTGGTTCTACTCCTTACAATCTGGTGTTTGGAGCTGAATATAGAGTAGTTGGAAAAGAAGTCTCTCAGAGTGTTGCTGGATTTTTTTCTCTGAGGAGAATTCATTATTTGAAAAAGAGGGCTAGGTCTAGCCTGAGTCCTTTCCTTTTTCTTTTGGATCTGCTACTCGACCCTTATTACAGGTTTGCCTAGCTTCCATCGAAAGCTTATACCTGTTGACTTTGAAGCCAATTGCCATCCTCCTTTGACTTTGAAATTCAAGCCGTTCTTCGATTTCTGATTCATATGCATCTCAAGACCGACCATATTATTGTGTTGTGTAGTCGGGAATAGAGTTGCCGGTAACCTTTGGCTAATAGCTAGCCTAAGACAAGAGGCAATAAAGCAGAGCTAGCGAAGGGAGACCAAAAGCAGGAGCTTTTAAAGCGCGCTCTGAAACAAAGGTAAATGAAGTGAATGAAGTGAGATCTTGGAACAAGGGCAGTGGTTGGGTCTAGGAGAAAATGGAAGGAGCTTGGGAATGAAACAACATAGGCAGTCCCTCATGAGTTTAGTTAGCATGAAACGGGCGGGGCCATCTTAGGAAGCGGATCTTCGTCTACGGGGGACAGTTGGCTATTTGACACTTCTGCTATAGCTTAGTGTTGACCATAATGCTCTTCCTTCTCCGTTTTGTTCGTACACGAGTGACCAGCGACACCATTTTTCCGTGCCGATGGCTGAATAACTACGATAGGATGAACCAGATGAACCGGATGATCCAGCACAAAAGGCTTTGTTTTACCTTTAAATAGAAGTGGTGGGAACCTGGGTCTGCAGATACCTGGACTCGTACTCAAATGTGGCTTCTCATCGATAGAAAGAGGAAGAACGGAAATTCTTGGTACGCGCATCGTTTCTTCAGTTGGTGGGGCTAGGTTAATAGCTGGCATTTAATAAACAGAGCGATAGACCCCTGAGTAGGACGGGAAAGGCTAAGCTTTGGTGCCATCGTTTGTCTAGTATACTTAGTGTGCCTAGTGTGAAAGGAGCTTCGGGCTCAGGGAGCACCAGGTGCTTTTTTATGAAAGATTAACCGGGCAAGCAAGGGAAGTCAAAGTGTTTATTTGAGTGTCCGATTTTATATGATAATTGATGACGTTCAACCAAAAATCCCGAGAATCAAATGTCACATTTCGATGTCTCGTAGGAAAGAAATCCGTTCTATGCTCAAATTCCCGGGATAATGAAAAATGAATATCTATTAATCAATTTAGCTCTCAGATATCCCAACGGGAAGTTCAGAGTTCATGCTAATGGTATCAGTAGCTTTCCATTCAATGACAGAGTCTTTGGATTAAATTGGTTCAGGCTGCTCAGGTTAGCAAAGAGTTACCAAAAAAGGGAGGAACAGGTACTTTTGCTGATAGGTATGTAATCGAAGAATCTGGATCTGCGAGATATGGATATGAAAGAGGATATGCTCGAACCGGACCGCATCTCGAAACGCACATGGATAATCTGCTGGTGGACCCCCTTTTTATTCAAAACTCGGTCGAATACGTCGTTAACCTTTGTGGTGGATCGACGAGAGTGCGCCTAGCCAGGAGTGTGGTTGGTGTCACCTCCCGTGCGCTAGCTGTGCCTTTGCCGGAATTCGCCCACTCCTTCACAGAGCGATGACTAACAGCCGGGAATTCAGTTAGTAGAGCCTGAAAGTAGCGCTTGGCTCGATTCCTACCAAAATTTCATCCATATCGCTTTCCCAACCGGCCAGGCCTTACTATAACCAATCTCACTGATCCCACTCAATCTTTTACACCGATGTCTCGTACTCCCTCGACCAGGTCATCATAAGAAAATCGAATTTTTCCGAAGTGAGAGAAGGAGGGAAGGCGCGCTACAACTAACATAAGAGCCAGCTGAAAAACGCGAGCTAGCTAGGCTAGCGCGCAATGGCTTTCTCTTCTCTGGCTACCTTCTTCAAGCTCCGCCCAACCTATACAAGGTGCTATTCGCTTTCTCTCAGCCACAAGTGGCTGAAGTGGGGGTCTGGCTTTATGGATGAATTCAGTCAGCGAAAGTCCCTCAAACTCAATCAATATCAACAACATGTCGTGACCGGTTAGGCTTGGTTTCTTTTTTCAGAAAAGAAAGTAGGTTTCGGGGGTTCATTGATTAGTACACCTCTGGTGCTGGTAAGGTCGGGACCGTGGTCGTCCGTCTCAAGTTTGCCGGCCGATAAGATCTCTGAGATTGACCAGACAGCTGGCTTGGTTTGGCTATTCCTTTCTATTGAAAAGGAGTCAGCTGTCTGCGCGAGTCACCTTCTTCTAGGCTCCGCGGGACGACACGGCATTTTTTAAAAAAGAGGCCGGCCGTACTTGTGATGGTTCCCAAGGATCCAAGATGATACCACTTAGGTCTACGTTGCCACGATATTGATCTATGGAAGCGGGCGGGAGAAGTTCGGCCCGGTTTTTTTGGTGTCGTAGGGAAGGGATTGACCTTTCTAACGCATATTCAGTCGTACCGGCATGGCCCCACTGATTTGTTTTCGATCGGAGCATCAAGCAGCGCAACCCGGTTCTACTTGACTAAGCCTCGTGCTCGTCCAAGGAAAAAACTTTACCCAACTCCCTTTTTGATAACGATAACAAGGCGGAAACCCCCGATCGAACATTCATTAGTTTCGAATGAAGAGTGCCCTGCCCCAGAAAGCACCTACTCCTAAGAAAATGAAAAGCGTGACTTTACTAAACAAGCAAGAACTTTACTAATAGAATTGAAGGTAAGGCCGGCTTTCGAGCTGTAGCTTTACAACGACCCTCTTTATTATTAGTTAGATAGGTTGTTTGAGCGCATCTTTCCCCTTTCTATTATATATATATTAATATAATTTCCTTTAGTTTGATTGCAGGGGCGCCCTATCTATAGTAAGGGGCCTTTTCAATAAGGCTCGTGCTAGGCGCTCACGTTTTTTGGCTTCCCTAAAATCTTATATTTCAAAAATGGGTAAAGACCCACCCCTTGTTTCAGTCAGAATGAGTCCCCGGGACCCTGGGACATTGGCTTCCGCCAACAGTGGACTATTAAGGATCGCATCCCGCGCATATTCTACATTATAGCCTGCAACTGATTCAGCTTCCGCTTCTGGGAGATCAAACGGAGCTCGATTAGTTTCTGCTAGACAAGAAATGAGGAACATAACCAATACAGGGAACAAGGGAATACCAGACCATATCTGCTTTTGCGCCATGACAATCTCACTCGAATTACGGGGACCTACACATATTAGTACAGTAGACCGGGGTCCCCGGCCAGAACCACACGTGCAAGTTTCCCTGCATGTGGCTCGTCCGTGCTTTCCGAGGCGCTCCCTGTGACTCAGCATGGTAGAAGGGGGCGGCACACTTTCGTGTTCAGAGCATTGTCTGAGTGAGTAGGCAGCGCCTACAAAGCAAAGCTTTCTTGAAGAGGCTGGCTGGGTTCTTTCCTTTTCGGCGCCCGCCTTTTCTTTAGGTGTTGGGGCAAGGCAAGCCCCAGGAAAGTCTAGGTTGGCTCCCAGCTCCATCTCGGCCGGCATCCCGCTCTCGAGGGTCAAATTGGAGCGAACTACTCATTGCTGTGTTGCCCCAACCCAAGGAAGGGCATTTGGTGAGGATCATTATTTTGAGGGAAGTTGACAAGCCACTTCGAGGAGGCGACTGGACTGGAGTGCTTTCATCAAATGATGCATGTGGGCTGAGCCATTCCCATCCCAAGTGGTGGCCCGATTCGGCCTGGCCTGGTCGGGGAAGAGATTCACATAGAGACTACTGTTAGCCGGGAATCTCTTTCTATGTTAGCTAGCGGGGGCGGGCTTTCCTATGGTAGTCCCGCTGCGGCCTCTGACCGTCCGTCCCGTCTCATCTTGATTTGGCTATACTTGTATGTAGCCAGCCATATTAGCTTCACATGAGAGCCTTTTTCTAAACAAAAGGCACTCATCAGTCAGCTCGGCCCCTTTCCTATTCAGCTTTGCCGCCTATTAAGAGAATAGGTCCCGTTCAAGCGGCCGCCCGCCCTTATTCATCTATACTCGCTGCCACGCACGACCCAATAGGAACGATTTCAGCGCCCCTCTCCAGAAGAAAAACGCGCCATCACCTACAGCCCTCTCCTCTGCCGGGGACTTCCATGAAATGAAAACGGGCGGCATCGTCGTATGCTCGACATTTGTTGCCCTGGTTTTGATCCCGGAGTACTCCTATGGCCGATCTGTCACCCAACCTCCTGAAACTAAAGGCTTGGCCCCGTCCCGTTTGGAGTTGGAGAAATGGGCCTTATGGCACGGCTTAGTCAGTTATTCTCGCAGTTCAGATAAGATTCGGACCGGGTTGGGTTAGGTCTCTGAACTGAAAGCATGGTTTTTGCCTCCCTCTCTCCTACCTCCAAGGAGGTCGTCTATTCGTTGGGTGATCCCTTGCTCTCACGTTCGAGTGTTTGCTCGTCGTTTAGGCCGGTGAGTGATATTTCTGCTCATTGCAGTCACCTCCGGGGTTCTTCGCACCTGGATAGTACCAGGACCCTTGTGCCCCGGCCCTTGATCAGATAAAGCTGCCCGCCCTATGACCCACAACTCAAAATGAGCCTTGCGACGAGACGCGGACATTCCCCATGCTGCGGTTCCCTCCGGTCCGTTCCCGGGTTGGGTTAGGGGAACATCCGAGCGATTGCCTTCGCGGATCCAAACGCGCTCACAAGGCGCACAATAAGAATAAGACCAATAGAGACTTCATAAGAGACCATTTGAGCTGCAGATCGTAATGCTCCTAGAAAGGCATATTTAGAATATAGAGGAGTGAAAGTCCCCAACAATCAAATCAACTCGTTGCGTTGATCATACCCTTCTATGAACCGTACGAGCACGTCCTCTGTCACCCCCCATCGCGCTTACGGCTCTATACCCCAACCCAACTTGCTCTGGCCCCGGTCCTCCCTTTCTTTTCTATTCCTCGGTAAGCGGACTGTGGGAGCATGAGGGGGCGGTATCCGCTTTTGACTGATAGAAAATCTCTCTTTTGTCTCTCCTGACCTACAGTTATTACTCAATTCCGTCCTATCAGCTTGTGCACTGTTTTGTATAAGCTGATCATGAAAATTGTTGTCGAGAGGGTTAAAACTATTCTTCCTAGTCTAATTTCCCCTGCTCAAACGAGTTTTGTGCCTGGACGACAAATTACTGATAATGCTATTCTAGTTCAGGAGGCAATCCATTCCATGCATACTAAACATGGGGGTAAGGGTTGGATGCTGCTTAAGCTTGATCTTGCAAAGGCATATGATCGGTTGAACTGGGGTTTTGTAGAAGATACTTTACGTGTGGTGGGCTTTCCGCCTGTCTGGATACAGCTTATTATGTCTTCAATGAGGGATAATTCTGTTCGGATCCTTTGGAATGGGGACCAATCGGATGTGTTTACTCCCACTCGAGGGATTCGACATTAAGCTTGATGTCTCCATATATTTTTGGTAAAGAGAAGACAGAAGTGCTTTCATCAAATGATGCCTCCGCTGCAACGTTTTTGGAAGAGGTCAAGATTTCCACCAATCACTGAAACTGGCTCACTGTATGCGCTTGCCCGCTAATAATTCCAAAGCCCCTACCCCTATTTATTGTGTTTACTTACTGAACTTGTTAGTCCCTCGCTAAAGTGTCAACATCCTTAGCAAGATGAGCACTACTGACTGGGCTGGCTTGTCTGAAATTTTATATGGGCTTGTATATGGCCCTCATATAGCGTGGATAAAGCTTTGATAGGGTGGCTCCCTGTAATACCAGTAATAGCAAGAATTCTTTCCTTTGCAAGCCTCTTTCGTTGATAAGCCCTTCCGTTCATAAGCCCATGAAATTCCAAGGCCTTCCACTAAGAATGGTGGATGAAGGTCATCGATAGCCTCCTTTTCTTGTCTGAGTTGCCTGATCCTCGAGCTTCTTGGCGGGGTAACGAATTCGAAGAAGACTTTCCGGTCTTGTTCCGCAACCTCCCTTTCTTCCGACTTCAAAAGACCTGATGGTGGAAAGAAATGGGGAGTGGGTCTGCATACTCCAGAACCTCCATAAGATAAGGACGAAGTCGTAAAAGGCATAGTTTTTCTCTTTGCAGACATGTACGCCTCGAACTAAGTGCGGAGTCTTGAGCTTAGAGACATCCACAAAGTCTTTCTTCTTTGCACGTCTCCCAATATCTGGCGGTTCCAAACATATAATGAAAATTTGTTTATACCATTGACATTTATAGTTGTAAACAGATATATAGTGTGCATTGATGGATAGCAATGGTAGTTAAGAGCATTCCTTTCCTAGGGCCAAGATGGTCTCTTTCTTCCTGGCTGCAGTTGATGGAGAAGCATTGAGCAAGGCAAGGAGTCGAGACAGTCTTAGCTACAATCTCTGCCTGAGTATCTTCCTTATCGTCTGAAAACAGAATAGTCTTTTATCGAATCGTCTCTTTTCAAGGGAATAAGAGTGAAGAAGAATGCGCGTCATCCTCTTCTGAGGAGAGATCCTTTATGAATACATTTCTTTCGAGATACGAAGAATAGCTATCTTTTACAAGCATGATCACTCCATTAAAAGGGATTCAATCCCCAAACCCCATTTGAGGCGGACGACAAGAAGGATGTCGGAATCCGGAGGAAATCGAGTTCCCGAAGCATCGGAGTTCTTTCCACTGCCGCCTTAGTTGAATGTTTGATTCCAGCGACAATGAGCTCTGGTAAAGTGTGATCTGACGTCTGAAAGAAGATCCTCCACTTGAAGGCGACAGCAAGGTCTCGTATGTAAATCCTTAGCTAGGCTTCCAAATCTCCCCCAAAATTCCATAATGCTTTCTTACAGCATTAGGCTTAGGAGACTAAATACCCTTGGGCGCAGTAAAAGTAATCTCTGAAACCCCTTCATCATAGCTGAAGGTTCAACTGGGCGAATCAGCCCCATTCTCTGTCTGTGTTTGTGCTTTTGGGTTATTTCTTCCTTTTCTCCTTCGGTCGGGGGTAATGGTTGGAGAGTAGGCTTGCTTATTCCTTCTTGCCTTCTCTTCTAATCAATCCCTTGCTTCTTTCCTTTTGTGAACTGGAGCTGAGCTACCTGACCATAGTCACTCAGTCTATTTACTCCCGCCTCATCCGTTGGATGTAAGGTAGGTATGGAGGAACTTCTACATAGATTGCCTCCTGGATATCCGGATGAATATGCCTTTGTTTTCGTTGATATGGCTTGGACCGGTGGGACGATAGAGCTCAAATCAATTGAATACCGTTCGTGCCCTACTAGGAGTGGAGTGATGGTTTAGGCTTTTCGAACTTCCGGCACATCAAGGCAAGGATAAGGAAGATAGCCAACCGCATTAAGTGTTTTTTAATGCCCAAGCCTTCAAGAGCGCTTGCTTTTGTGGACATGTAAGACAGCAGTCCCATATTATAGCATAATCATTTGATAACTAAGACTAAGCTAAGAAAGAAGAAAGCAGCTGCTAGCAGATGAGACTATAGACTATGCACCAAAGCAAGAAGCAGGCAAGACACGTACAGCCAGAGCAACCGTAGCTACTGTTATACCGTTACCGCCCTACTACTTGTAGTGCACTCGCTACCCTAAGGTTTAGTTAAGAGTTCTAGCTTCCTGATGACTAAAGAAGACTTTGATCCTGGCAAAGAAGTTCCTACTATTGAATGAGAATAAAAAGAAGGAAGTCAAGCCTATAACTTGAATGGATAAAGAAGTCGAGCTACTTGAATCAAATATCCGCTACTATTTGATGAATCATGCGCTTCAATTAGATGAGACATGTTCAAAGGCGCAATAAATGTAATCCTTAGCTCAGGAGTTCAGGGAGAAAGAAGAAGCTGTCCAATTCCTTTTATCGTGGCTTTATCGGGTGTTTCCGGCTGATGATGGTTAGCATTAGCTTCTTTCTCACTTGCCGGAATGAGGCTATCAGTGATTGAGTTCATGGAACACTAACTTGACCTTCAAGG
>CANXYA012750244.1:0-12806 GCA_948193465.1 Acalypha hispida
AGGCTATAAAGGAGCATTCTATTAAGCTCTTGAAGAAAAAAAATAGCAACATTAGAAGAATGAAAAGAAACTAACTAGGCTATAAAGTAACATTCTGTTTAGCTCTTGATGATAGAGAGATGCATTTTTATATGATGCAACAACTAAAATAAGAAAAATAGTCACATTCTAGACATTATGACTGTAAATCACAAGGCTATAAAGACTGATAATGAAGGATATAAAATTAAAGAAAGCATTATACCTAAAGTCTATTCCAGAAGCATATCAATAATAAACCACAAAGACCAAGTAGAAAAAAAAAACATCCAACCTCTACTAGATGGGAGAAATAGAACACTCGGCAAAAGAACATAGTCAAACAGCATAAAACATCACATAGCCATCAACTATTTATTTAAAACAAAATTGCAAAACATCAAGCAAGAACGAAATAAAGGCAACTGTGAAGGTGAAGTTGTAAAATACCTTATATGTTGCTGGGGTACATGAAGACTCTGACCTTGTCTCCCTGCAACAGAACCAAAACTCTAAATTTAGCAACTAAACATGGATATGCAATGAATAAAATTAAAAAAAATAATTGTTCTTCTGCAGTACCATTGATCTTGGAGGCAAATTGGACTTGAACTTGGCTCTCACAACACCGCTGTTACCATGAGGCCTGGAAACCTTTCCCCAAATGCAGCGGTAGTGTGATCCGTTCTTCTTCACTTTAGCCTTGTAGATATAGGCCATACGCTTGCCAGTGTACCAGTCAACTTCTTCCTTGGTATTCACTCCCTCAATCTGGATCAGTGATGTGCTTGGGTACTGGTTTGACTTAGACCTAAAAACCAAATTCAAGATACATAACAAAAAACATGTAAAAACCTTGAAGCTGCCCCAACTAAAACAAAATTCAAATTCAAAGTACATAATGAAAAACACATAAAAACCTTGAAGCTGCCCCAACTAAAACAAATTGTGTTCGAGCGAAGTTGAATTTTTATAACTTCTTTTTCTTTAATAAGAACCCATTGGGACCGGCGTTCACAAGTTCAGGAAAAGAGGAATTGTGAAAAATAATTTACAAAAAAAAGATGTCTTAAGACAATTTCATTAAAATGCAAGGTATCAAATTACCACATTTCAAAAAGAAAAGAGTCAAAATTGCATTTTCTATCTGCCCGCAACGGAACAAAAGTAGCACTAAACCTACTCCACTCTGTTCTCTCAAAGGCATTTACCAAAACATAAGAAGCCAATTAACATGTTTAGTAGACAAAACCTAACTTTGTTGAACTCAATAAAACATCAGCTAAACAGTCTCTATTTCCCTATGATAAAACTCACATTATCAGAAAACAACAAAAATTGCTACTACTGCATTCATTAAACAAAACAATTCCAACGAAACATGAAATCAAAATGACCAAATCACCTTTCTTCTGCTATTTCACTTTCAGAAGAAATCACCAAAACTAATAAAAAGATAATGTAAATATAAACTAATATACCTCTTGTAACCCAGAATGGTTCCTCTGACATAGAGCCTGAAAACAAATCAAAATAATAACTAATTAATCAATTAATGAAAGATTAGACAAAAAAATGAAAAATTGAAAATTAGGGTTTTAGTGGATCGACAGACCTGACTCTTTCTCCTTGACGTCCCTTAACCATTTTTGAAGATCTTTGGAGGCTATGCTCTCTAACAAAAGTGGCTGTGCTGCGAGAAAGATAGCTAAAACCCTAACTTACTTTCTCTTTACTTTATATAGATCTCAATTGCTGGGTTTATTTCAGGGTTTTTATTTGGGCTTCCAAGCCCAATCTTGTGTTAGCCAATGTTGTAAGCTCATTTAAGCCCATTAAATTTTGTTCGTGCTATTTTTTTTTTTTGGCCAAGAGAATTATTGTATTATCTCAATTTTTTTATTATAATTTATACCTTAATCTTGAGACATTAAATTCATTAAAAACATAGAAAAGAACATTAACATTTTAAAATCAGACAAAAAGCATGATACACGAGTCATACAATGAGTGACATAGTTTTCTTATATCCTAAAAAAATATATATATAATATTATTTCAAAATAAATTCTTACAAGCATTAATATAAAAAAAATTTATAATAATTAATTCACAAATTGGCTCCGTTTGTTTTCAGGAAAATAACTTACTCTAGAAAATCTTTTCTCTGAAAATTAGTAAATTATTTTATGTTGTTTGATAATACTTATAGGAAAATATTTTTCAATATAAATTTTATTGTAAAATTATCAATTTTATATTAATAAAAAACATAATGAATTTATTATATTTTTATTTAATTTTTAATTTTTTTGACAAAAAAACTGAAAAAATAACAAAAAAAAAATATTTTTTCTGTGACCGAAGTCCGGTCTATGGTGGTTGGTGATGATCGAAAATCATCATGAGTGGGTTAAAATATCAAATACTATGTATTTATATGTATTTTTTAATGAAATATGTTGTTTTTCAAGTTTTGGAAAATAACTTTCCATTTTGATATCGGTAAGTTATTTTCTTTTATTTTGCACTCATTTTTTTATTAACTTGTAAAATATTTTCGTTGATTTTATTTTTCAGGAGTCCAAACACTGGAAATCAAAAAAGTAATTTTCTGAAAAATATTTTGCAAGAAACAAACAGAGCCTGAATAATATATATATATATAACCCAACAGAAATTCCACAACGCTTCTCAAGAGAATACTTAAATTTTGTGAGTTCTCAATTAAAAGTAAAAAAATAATTTAAAAAATAAATACACATCTACTTATTACATAATAAATATACAGTTATTAAATTAAAACCTAGCTAAAAGAAAACTTATTATTTCATATGACAGCCTCAAAATATTTTACACAATCAATTTCTTTTTTCTTCCCTAAATCTCATTACCTATAAACCCTAATTGAATCTTTCAATATACTTTTCCATTCACAAATCTCATCCAATTAGCCAAAAATTCAGAGCAAATTTTTCTTTAACATCTCTTCTTTCGAATAGGAACTTTCAATCCTCTCCTCTCCCAAAGCAAAGGTCGAGTTCAATTAAATCGAGCCTACCTTTCTCAATTTAAAAAGTCACTCCTCTCGCTGATTTCTTGGTAATTTTTTTAATATTATTGGTTTGCAGTTTATTCATAATTTTTCACCAAAAGAATAATTGAGTGAGTTTCTATTGATTTGATTTGATTTATTTTAATTTTAATTTTATTTATCTTATAATTTATTGATTAAGTCTTCCATTCATTTATGTGATTATTTGATCTATTAATCTTTTCATATGTTTTTTCTTTCTCCGTTTAGAATTTTAAATTCAATCTTATTAACGAAAATTCAGTTTACAATTAAAGTTTTTGATTCATAGAACTATATGTTTCACCAACTACTTTGTAAATTTGTTTTGTTAATCTAGATATAGTTCATAGTTGAAGAGACACCATGTTCAATACGTTACACCTATATGTTAACTCAACAATAGTTTTATATTAAAATTCTTTTAAAATATGTGGGAGATTGTTGTAATTAAATATTAAATTAATTATATATTTTAAATAGAATTTTGAATAGTCTTTCTCCCCAAATTTTCTTATTCTCCAAGTTTTGCTAACTCCTATATTAATTAACATTTATTAATAGTTATTAAAATTCTTATTCTCCAAGTTTTTTTGCACTTCAAATTTTGCTGAATTACACTACTATAAATAGTGATGTTATGCTCCTAGTGATATACAACTAGAAGAGCCTATTGAATCTTGGAGATTTATGCCTTTAAAATATTATTTTCTTGTGTGGCGAAATAAATCTTAAGGACACTAATTTTTATCACGCCTTAGGTTTCCCGTTTTCCATCTTTTCACTCTTTATTTGTTACATTATATACTTGATTGATCACCACATAATTTATAGCCATGTTTAAAATATGTGAAGATAAAAAACATTAAGTAAGAAATTGGAATGAATTCTTCGTTTGCAACTTGCAATGATGATCATTGAATTACGACATTCATAAAATTATCAAAGTCTTAAAATTCTCATTTTCAGTGTTTTATTTTTATCGAATACTTTGTTTATATATGTATAAATATATCAATGACAATATAAATTTTTTGAAAAATTGGTCAAAATTATTTAAACAGTAGTTGATTAATGTAAAGAAATCATAGTTTGATAATTAAATTAAAAATAACTAAAATCTCGTGGCTAAAATCAACATATTCAATCCTATGTAAACATGTAAACTAAATTATTGAAAGAATTTAGAGCTAAAACAAATTGGATTGATTATATACTGTAGGATTTTTAAGGTGCCAATCATTTAGAGGGCGCATCTACAATGATACAAATGTCGATCAATCATTTGCAAATACATTGAAGCAAATTTGTCCAATAACCGAAAATAACAATGTGCTTGCACCTCTTGATCGTAAAATGGAAAGTCGTTTTGATAATCTTTATTATAAGAATTTGCTAATCAAGAAAGGTCTTCGTCATTCCGATCAAGAACTCTTTAATCAAAATTCTGCTGATTTTATAACCCTAATTTATGCAAAAAGTCCTTTGTTGTTTTTTTAAGGATTTTTCCAAAGCTATGATCAAGATGGGCGACATTAAGCCTCTCACAAGAACAGAAGGATAAGTGAGGAAAAATTGTAGAAAGGCCAATTAGAATTTCAATTAATGAAATGTAATATGCAAAAAATAATCATTAATAAGTAAATTATGAGGATTTTTGAATCAAATCTTCAAATTATGTTTCTGGAATTTGAACAACTTATTCTCTACAAGGAAGTGTCAACTTATGTATGAATAAATGCATGTCAAGCTTAGTTAAAAAAAATACATGTATGTTATAAATAAAGGTCAAAACTCTATAAAGTGATAACCTCTCTATAGAAATAAATAAACCTCTCTAAAATTATAATTTCCCTATATTAATAAAATATCAAGGGTCGCAATGATATAATTGTATAAAGGTTATATTGTATGCTATATGGGTAATTAAATCAGGGAATTCCACTTTCATTCATTTCGTTCCCGCATTAAATGCAAAACAAAATATTTTCTTCGTTAATCTCCATAAATAGAATAAAAAAAATATATAACAAAGACAAGATGCACATTTATATATATGATCTATAGTGTTGAGTGGAAGTAAGGAATATCGAGGAAGAACATACTCAATCCCTAGTATTGAGTGGAGGAAGAATGTACTTTACTTTGAGTGGAGGAAGAACATACTCTACTCTGGATGCATGTGAATATTTTTGTCTTACTGAGAAAGAACGCACTCAGTATGTGTATTAAGTTTGTTGTGTTATTTGTGTCTTACTAAGGAAGAACGTACTCAATATATTTGTAAGGTTTGTTGTGTTTTGGTGTCTTATCGAGGAAGAACGTACTCTATATGTGTGCCAATATGTGTGTTAGCGTGTTTGTGAAGTTTGTTGTGTCTTACTGAGGTAGAACGTACTCAGTATGTGTATTAAGTTCAGTATGTCTGTTATGTTGAGGAAGAAATAACTCAAGTATGGTTTGTGTTTTTGAATAGTTTTGTGTTAAGGAAATCAATTTGATGTTTTTGAGTATTTTAGTAACGAATGAATTTGAAAGGAAAGTGTTTTTGATGGAAAGCGTGTTTCGAAAATGAATATAAGAGTAAATGGTTTGAATAAGTGTTTTTACGTAAAATAGATTGTTTTGGGCAAGATGACATAGTGTCATATGTTGCCTATCAATAATAGTTAGGGGCACAAATGACCCATAAGCTTATTTCCACCATCAAAATGGTTAAGACCACCACTTTTTCATACATGTAAAGGATGTGGTAACTCACTCACTTGTGTAAAAAATGAAAAGACGGTGGCCCTAACCATTTTTGTGGTAAAAATAAGGATTTCTTTTATTTATATTATAAATAAATCAAATTTAATTTTTCAATGTTAATTATCTTATTGATATTAAATCTTTATACAATTAATTTTTGTTAAAATTATTATATATTTTTTGTGTAAAAATGATATTGAATACTAAGGGGTTGTTTGGTTTAAGACGGCAATGATAATTAAAATCATAATAGAATGAAAATGAAAATGATGTTTTATAAGTTGTTATTTATTTGAGTAAGTAATAGAATTGAGAATAAAAGTATTATTATAATTTTTTATTTTAATTGAAATATATTATTTATAGAAATGATAAAATAATTTTATTTTGATATAATTAATGTAAAGTATACGTTAGTTTTATTAAATTTATTAATTATAAAAGATTTTGGAAGGTAGAAGTTGAAACAGGGAAAGAGAATAAATTTTATGGGAATGATGATTCATTGATCTATTATGGGAAATTCTATTCCATTCCATACCCAATATAATTAAGCCAAACGGAACATTGGGATTCATTCATATTTCTATTCCGATTTCTACCAAAATTTAGTATACCAAAAATCCCTAATTTTCTATCATTTTGATACCGTTTTAAGATTGGGAAATTCACACCCTACACTATGAAATACAAAATTATTGCAAAAATACCTACTGATGAAACTTAATTCATAAATACTTATAACTATATCACCTATTTAATAATTGTCATTTTTATTTAATATTTAATTTTAAAATTAATATTAGTCGTATAAAATAACTGACCAATGACCATCTACTTCAAAAAATAACTACCTATTTTTTTAGGAATTTAAGAAATCAATAGACAAATTATCTTCTTCAAATTTGTATTCCTGCTATTCATTTTCAAAAACAAAAAATGTAAATAATAGGCTCTTTATATAAATTTATTGTGTATTTCAATTTTACTCGGTGACATTGTAATTCGCCTATATATACAGTTATAATTTGGGGACAAATATCCATGCAGTAACCATATGGTAACCAGTAAAAAAATGGAAATCAACACAAAGTACCAATTTAGTAATTATAAAGTAACTCAATGGTACTTCGTATCTGAATTTCGAAAGAAGAAAAGATAATCTAGGCTAATAGTATGTAATAGTAACATAATCTTACTAAAACAATAATGGTAATAGCAATGAATATGATATTAAAAGATATTTAAATTGTTGAAAATGAAAATAATACAAAGAAATATATTAGTTTATTAAATTTTTCCCTTTATGCATCAGAAGTATTTACACCCTCTTTGGTTTGATTCTATTCAAGTGTTAGATTTTATTTGTAATCAATTCTTTGTAGAATTCGTTTATAAATGAATTTTCTTGTTTGGTTTGAACGAACTAAATTTATAGAATTGAAAATAAAGTTTTACTTATAAATTTTTTAAGTTGATTTTACCAACACAGTGTGGAATTGCAAATTTTATCTATTTTGATAGGAATTTACAATTTTTATTTTTAGTTAAAAACAATTTTAAAAATTGAATTCTATGAATTGGATAAATTTTTGGAGTCAAACCAAATAAAAGAATTGTAAAATTTTTAGAATTGCAAATGAATTTTTGAATTGTTGGTGTAATTCATTTAAACTAAATGGGCTCGTAAAATATGAAAAGTATAAAAACTTGATCAGATTTAATTAAACTAATCAATAGAAAGGAGACATCCGATAAATACAAAATTACACAAGTATCGAAATAATGTTGTATCTAATTGAAACCCAAAAATACTTTTTTGGTGTTTAAATCCAAACTCATTTTCTTTTTAACTAATTCTAATTTCACATGTTGCTATCATTACTTCTAATTGAGCTCTAATCAACGCATAAATTTATGGCCGCTTTGGATGTTTTCTGCAACCTTCATCTTCTCTTTATTTGGTAGAATTTGAAACCCGCCAAATTGAAATATAAATCACTATAACCTACATTATATTTTCACCAACCAATTTACTTCATACATTCTTCCAATATCGTAAGAAAATAACTATATTTATGTGTGAAAAATTTTGGATTTTCTAATCAAATAAAAACAATGAAATTTATTAGAATTAGTTATTCTTTTATATAATTCTCTTTATATATACAAAATATACGTGAGGAAACATGATTTTGATATATTTTATATAATTTCTCATAAATTTTGATGCAAATGAAATCATGTTTTAACTAGCACTCCTTCCATTTCTTTTTAAACGTTGTATTAGAATTTTTCACATTAATTAAGAAAATACTAATAACCATTAGTGGTGTTAAAAAAAAAATAAAATTATGATAATAGATATTAGAGATATTAATAATAATTGGATAAGTTTTTGAGCGAGAATGATAGTATTTGGTTTAGTAAAATTAATAAATAAATTATATTGATAAAATTGAGAAGAAAATGATAAACGTTTTTTTAAAATGTTAAAATGACAATTAAAAAGAAACGGAGGGAGTAATCCGGTTGCTTTTATTTGTGTGTAGACAAGTGATATGGACGCAATTGCCAAGATTATAAATGCTACTTTGGTCCTTCCTTTTCTACATCATGCTTCATATATTGGAAAGATTCCAGGTAAGTACAATTTGTGCAAGCTTTCAATTAATATAGATTCAAATGAAGATTCAAAGAAAGTTACTTTCAATTAATAGAATTGATTCAGTGATTGTAAAGATATTTTCGATTGGAAGCGCTTTATTGAGTTACTAAGAGATGACCTTGAAGTTATCGAATCTCTTCCCGAGCAATTTTCATCGATAGAGCCACTGCATATATCCTTGCTTCTTTGGTCTGAGGTATGCTCTTTTAGAAATGGAATTCAAAAAAATTGAGCTATTATATTATGATGTTACTTTATGACACTTGATATTTTCTCATGACAGCCTAGCTATTACAGGAACACTGTTGCTTCCTTGCTTAAGAAGCATAGGGTCATCAAGTTGACAAATTCACATAATTGTCTTGCAAACGATGGTATTACAGAGTCGATACAAAGACTTGGTTGTCGTACAATGTAAGAGGCATTTAGGTTTACTAAAGAAATCGAAGATCTTGGATGGAAGTTTGTTCAAAGATTGAGGAACACTGGCGAACCATTCATCGCTCTTCATCTAAGGTTAACACATATAACTTGCAAATCTAGTTTAAGTTTATTTTTCTTGGTATATCAATTGCAGATATGAAAAGGACATGCTTGCTTTTACAGGATGTAGCCAAAATCCAACGAATGACAAGGATGAGGAACTGAGGTTGACAGTAGATTATTGAATGATAGTAATCTATAAATCCGGCTTAAGTAAAAAGTTTTGAGCATAGAACTTAGATCATATAGATATGTGATTTGGTCAAACTTTCTCTCCTAAAATTGACCAAATCATAGGCTACAACACTCCGACTAGTGGCCAAAAAGAGAACCAACCACGAGAAAAAACATGTAAAATTGAAAAATAAAGAAGATGAAGTGCAAAAGAATTTTATTCTTGGAGTTACAAGTGACAACCATACCTCATCAAATGACAGAGACTTGGGAGTAACACGATGCACCTTAAACCACAATGCCGAGAAGGATTTGGAAGAAAATGGAATTGACTTCCCAACCAGCAAGGTCGATCATCTGCATCAATCAAACTGTGCTGCTCCAAACATAACAAGAGAGCTTAAAATTCCGTTTGTTCATTACTACTCTAAGCCTTCTTCGCCAAGAAAAAGAAAAACCCCTCTTCATAAGATCAGGAACCGTAGAATCCTTATCCCTAGACAATTCAAAGAGTGAAAGAGAAGGAAAGGATAAAAAAAAGGAACAGCCCCTGCCCACAAATCATACCAAAAGAATGTCCTAAACCACTACCGACTTTCATGGCCCAGACCTGATCATTATTAGCACATACTTTAATGATCCCTTTCCATACATGTGAGCATCTTAAAGAGTTGAAACTTTGAGCACAATTCCAAGTGTTCATACCTGAGGCAAGAGAAGAAATTCTGAACCACAAGCTCCAAGTATCCGCAGCCTTTAAATTCGAGAAACCAAGCCCTCCATATGTCGCCGCCTACATAACAAGTCCTTAGCCACGTTGTGACACCCTTTTTAAGCTGCTGTTATGGCCTCTTTTTTTAAGATTTTTACGTATCAATATATAAAATACAATTAGCTAGCATTTTCTATTGTGCAAAATTTTTTGGTGAAGATTAAGATATTTCATAGGGTTTCATTATCAAAATCGAGAACTATGGACGAAGCCGAACAATGATAACTTATATAAATTCTTTAAGCGACCCAGAAGTGAAAAAAGTAAGCTTATATAAGTAAGCTTATATATTATTTTATACTCCTCCATCCCAAAATTATAGTTTGAATTTTCTTTTTTGACATCCAAAAATTATACTCCACTTTTCTTTTCTTTTTTTAATAAAAAATTATCCATACTTTACCTATATATAGTTTACAAAAGAATTAGAAATTATATTTTAGTAAAGATAAATATCATCTTTATTTGTAATTATTAATTTTATTTTTTTCATAGTGAATTATAATTTTGGTATACTGGATTATAATTTTGGTATATAAATGAGTAGTTATTTGCTTTATTTGCTTAACATAATGTCTTCATTTTAGGGACAATAAATACCACAGATGGATACAGTCTCATTCATGCAAATGGTGGACTCAATCATATGAAATTTGGGGTGAGATATTCATTATTTAGTATTTAGTAATGAATGAAAAAGATATTATAAAGTGAGTGTTTTTCTTATACTTCCTCCATTATATAATTATAATTCAATATCTAAAAAATAATTAAATCAAATATTTGAAAAGTGGTTACTTTACAGTATTTACCATAATATCACTACTTTTTTTTACAAAAAATTTAAGCTTTATATATAAAATAAGGATAATTTTGTTAATTACGCTTCAAAAGATTCTTAAAATAATTATAATCACTTTCTAAATAACGAAAGTGAACTGTAATTTTGAAACTACTAAAATAGTAAAAATAAACTATTATTATGGAACAGAGGGAGTAAACATTTAGATATTCACATTCATGTATGAAAGAATTTCTTTAATTTTACATTACTGTAACAATTCTCTAAAAATATGCGAAATAAAAAAAAATAAGAATTGAATTATGAACGTTGAAATGATTTTACAAGTATTTTGTGAATGTAAATTACTATAATTTATATTACATATATGTTCATCACCCAATTTATCCATACATTTTTTTAATATCTTAGAGAAATAACTATATTTATGTGGGAGGAAATTATGATTTTCTAATCAGACAGAAACAATAAAATTTATTAGAAATATTTATTTTCTTAAGGGTGAAAACGTTTTCTATCCCGTATTTGATACTTAATTTTGCGACGAAATATAACTATAACTAAGTTCAAGAATTTTTTTTTTATTATTTTCAGTATTTTTTATTTTTACCCATCTTATTCACAAAAATTGCATTTCTATTTCTTTATGCAACTTATAAATTTGAAAAGGGAATGTTTACAACAACTTAGTTTTCATGGCGTAGATATTTCAATCTTCAACTTTTTACCTAGCTAGTAAAATATACATTTATAATAAACATGGTTTGCTCATTTGTAATAATTTTACCTAAATTTAAAAATAAACAAAAGTAAAATTGTCTTTAATTTTAATGTACATACATGAAATCTAAATAAATTCCAAAATTATAAAGTAAGACTAAAAAAATGGTAATTTTTCTCCTTAAATATTTATTTTTTACATTAAATTTTAGGAATTCGAACTTGCACGTATACTACAGCAAAATAATCACTATTTATACCAAAAGATCAAAGTCTTTAATCACAAATAGAATTTCTTCTCCAATATAATTATCAGTCAATCAAACTTATAATTAAAATTTTAAAACTCTTTAATTTTCTTCTCCACCAATAAAAATTCATCATTTTATTTTAGAAAAATATATTAATAAAAATAGATTAGTTAAAGTAAAAGAGTCACTCTCGCCTTCTATTTCGTTAACATGTATCCACTAATTCTTCTCTAATAAACTCATAAAAACACATTCATTAAAAAAAAATCCAGATCACAAAACATAAAAAATTACGAATGCAACAAACAAAAATATAACTGGCAACGGTATAATTCCAATAATAATCTATTAAATTTTTCTGCAATTTTCTGTGCATTGCAATGTCAAATTCTATGGAGAATTTATGTAGCAACATACCTATTTATATGAAAAGAAGACGAGGTTTGGATATATTAGAATTAGAAGATCATAACAATGGTGGAAACAGCTTTCTTGCGTCATAAGGTAGGGTTTTTGCCTGAACTTGTCAGACACGGCAAGGTTTTCGCGAGATGGATATTGGCTAGCTTGATGATTTTGTTGTTTATTACGATGGTTTTAAAGGTTGAATTTTTCAGAATTTGACAATTGTATCGGAGAAAGCTCATCATATAGTCATTCATTCGAGGATTTTCGTTAATAATTCGGGTTCTGTTAAAGAAAAAATTCTAATGCAGATTTTGAGTTTGAGTTGGAATCTTCTTCTAATTCTTCTTCCACAATGATTTTACCGGTTAGACTTTATATTTTTAGGCACATATTTTTACTTTTTTTTTTTTTTAATCTCTAGCTTAAAACCTGACTAGTTCACTCTAACTCCGTGATAGTGATACGTAAATCCTGCTCAAATGAACCTTAGCAATGGGAGTTTTAATTATGTGTCAATATAAAATACAATTAGTACTTTGGATTAGGGTTTTTTTTTTGCATTTTTTTTTCTGTGTGATTATGAAAATTAATTGAGTTTCATTTTTAGAATCCAGAACTATGGACAAAGCCGAACAGTGATAACTTATATAAATGTAGCAAGCAATCCAGGAGTGAAAAAAGTATAC
>CANXYA012752601.1:0-11628 GCA_948193465.1 Acalypha hispida
ATATGCATGAAACGACCATTCTGAGTTGGTTAGAATCAAAATAGTACTTTAATTATTTTATAGATTTTTTTATATTTTCTTGTGTTAGAAAATCAGCGAAATCATTTGCTCACTTGGGTTATGTCTGATTTTAAAACATGGGGTCATGTCCGTCATTTCTTTTTGATGTAATATTTTTTTTTAAATTTCTAATACAATAATATTTTTAGTAAAAAAAATTATTAAAGAATACTAAAAAGACGCAAATAAATTTATAAAAAAATAACAAAAAATATTTATCGACTCGATTTTATACATTTTTTCCGAATCATCTTATTTTATCAAACACTAGAAAAAATATTGGTTATCATCATTGGACAATAAAAAGGTGCGAAAATTGTGTGCTAACAATTACTAGGCCTTAGTTACCTTTAATTTCATACGACATAAGGCTTACACTAGGCCTTGGTTCACAAAAAGCACACCCCATATCTAGAATTCCTAATGACATAAAGAGCCGTGGATGAACTCAGATCCTTGAGTTTTGAGGGGTCACCATAGAGAGGATGGATAAGGCTTCATATACAAGTGTCACCATGCCCTCATCTTCAAATTTGCTTTCGTGATTGATTATATCTTTTAGAAACTTACTTTATAAAGGCATATCACATATTTTATCCATAAAGAGTAATATGATATTGATTTCTTTTTTGTGGACAAGAAACTTCCTAAATTTTTTTTTCTAGCTTATTTCTTGTTAGTCTTTGAGGCAAAAGGACAATTGTGATGTTTACCTTATGGATTTCTTGACTAGAACCCTCTTTTGATGAAGAAGGTTGAGCTCCATTCCTTTAGTGTTCCTTAACCTCCACTTTAATCCTCCGCCTTGGTGGCTACCTTTTTGCTAGGCTTGGAAAGTGGCATCTCAACTTTCTTGCCAATCCTTATTTCGTTATGTGGTGTTTTGCTTGATTTGGGAGCTTACCATAAACCTTTGAGTTAGAGGAAGAAGCTTATTATGCTATTTAGCTCTCAATGGTCATGTTGTTCAGTGACTAATATATGTAGATTGATATTGATCTCCTTAAACTTATCATTATTATCCTTGTTAATAGTTAGTTAAGCTTGCATATATTGCTCAATGATTCATTCATTGTCAGACTTAGGTGTTGGTGGAGGAGATTGAGTGGGCGGATTTTTGGTGAAATTGTTTTCGTTTATTTCTGGGTGAATTAAGTGGTCTAAGATGTTATGCGTTCAAATTAAAAACTTGGTTAAACTATTAAAAATTGGGGTGGTAACATTTCCTTCATTGTGAGTTACAAGTGCGAGGTTGTTGGAAGTTTCTTTGATAAGGATTTCCTTGAATAAAGTTAACATCCTTAACTGTACTTGATGGATATTTCATGTACCTATGATGACGTTCACATAACACATGCCCATTCAAAGTGGCACTCACATTGTGCACACCCTTGAGAGTTTGCTTGCCAATAGCCTTTGTAAGTTCATTCAACTTGGTACTAATTGTATTGATGAAATCAAACTCCAATGTTCCTCTTCCTCTTTTACTAGAAACCATTGTCTAATAACTTTTTTATTCTATTAATTTGAAGGCTTATTTGGGGGTCTTTTCCATCTACTTGCCACTTGTACCTACATTAACCACATTACGTTTCTCTTATTATGAAAGTCCATTTGTAGAAGGTTTGTGTGTGTGCATCCAATTTCCTTTATCAAGGTGTGAGCTTTGCCTTTTTTTAATGATCCACTTTAAATACGTATTTACAAGACCGACTTTTCTTCTTTAGTTATGAATAAGTATGAATGGTTTTACAAGTTGTGAAAATTAATAGAAAATTCTTGGAGCACACACAATTTATGCTTGTTAAAGAAATCATATTATTATAACATTGACCCATGGAGAAAACTCTTGGTAAGCCTATTATTGCTGAAGGTGAATCACTTAACATGTACTAATTCATTAGACAAACTGCACAACAACACTAATATAAAATAAAAGCTTAAAATGTTATTTTTTTTGAATATATTTTTAATTAATAAAAGAACACTTTTGTACAAAAAGAAAATTGATATAAGCAATAACAATAGAAGATAAAAATTAAAGGGTTAAAAAGAAAAATTAATAATTAGCATTCAAGGAAGACAAATCAGAATATCTAAAGACATGAAATGATTGCATATAAATTTTACTTACTAAATATTTGCAATTCGAGATAATTATTTAAGTTGAAATGAAAAGAAACTTTGGGATGTAGAAAATGATTTTTCATTATCTATTGAATAAATGACATTTTTCAACTTGTGTTGGAAAACTTTGAAGTAAGTTGAAACTCCTACAAAAAACATTCATGTGAGCTGTTAGTTTAGATTGATTAGTAAAAGAACAAATATCACCTATTCGGTCATTCAAATCAAGTATAGCTCCCATGAACACATTTAGATTTCAATTCATGATCTCAAAGTATACAAATCCATCTTTACTTCTGATACAATTAGGATAATCCTTAATTTATGATAAAGTAAAACCATGATGATGATTTTTTTTAGTACGTTTCTCATATACTACGATATTGGACATGTTTAATGGATGATTTCCAAGTATGTAATCCATATGTATTATTAAATATTATTTATATTAATCAATAGAAATGAAATATGTAATCCATATGTATTATTAAATATTATTTATATTAATCAATAGAAATGAAATGATTGCATATAAATTTTACTTACTAAATATTTAATAAGATTATATTTCTAGTGTTTTAAAATAAGAAAAAAAAGTTCAATGTCATTTTATATGAGTGCTTGAGATTTATATGGTAAATATGTATATATAAGGCAAAATGCCTGGTTTTTTTTTTCTATAAGCCTTGCTAATTTGACAATGAAATTACCATAATGGATAACTCTTTCATCCTTTTGCAAATGGCAACGATAAAGCAAAAGTTAATATGATGGAGTAGTTTCATGTTATAGATTACTTGTTCTTTTTTTAAATAAAAGCCCACATATCATCAAACATTTGTACGACTTCCCTTTCAATGGAGATAACTCGATCTTCAATCTCTAACAGTTACTCAAAATAGATTTCATTTTATTGACAATGTTGATGATGCCAAAGTAAAATTTACTTTGAGGCCTCTAATTGTGAAAAAGAGAATTTGAAAGAGGATTCTAAATCTAGGGTTCTTGAAGCTAGGCCTGGCCAAGGGCAGGTTTCGACCCGGAACCGAACCTGAACCGAACCGATCATACCTGAAACCGGAATAGGTCAAACCCTGAACCGTGTTGAACCGATCCTGAACCGAAAATCTCTAAGGTTCAGGGCCGGTTCATCTCCATGTGGAATCGTGAACATTCGGTTCCGGTTCCGAACCGTCGGTTCAGGTTCCAAACCGATAAAATTTTTTTTTTTCAAGAGGATGTCTAATTATTTTAAAAGGTAAGAGAATTATGTAGGCTTTGATTCTTCTATACACCAAGGGGATACGTAGGAAACTTAATTTTTGGTAAGAAAATTAAGTTCAAGCCCTTTAATTTTTTTAATTTAATTTTTCAAGTTTAATTTATTAATTTATCATTGTAATTTTCTATTTTAACCAATATTATATAAAAATTAATTTATGTTTATAGATCCGTCTGGTTTGAACCGGAATCGACCGGTTCTAAACCGGAACAACCGGCCTTGAACCGTCTCTATACACGGTTCAGGATCGGTTCTATTGACCTTTGAACCGTGAACCGACGGTTCATGAACCGGAGCCGGGCCTACTTGAAGCAAAGTAATTAATAGTAGAGGTTTGGTGAGCCTTTGAAGAATGACTCTACGATTCTATCAAAATCATGGAAATTACCGCTTACTACTAATCGTAGTAAGGAGAAGGGTTTTGATTTGGAATTTGTCCCACCTACAATTATCAATGTTGAGAAAGTAATACGCTATCATATGGATGGAATTCAAGATGGAAATTAGCTATGGTTTGCATTGTGATTAGGCTAAACCTTAATTTCTTTCATCTTTCAAGCTTCCTAAGGAACAGAAGATTAAAGATGGGCTTTCAAGGTCTTCATCTTCTTGACAAGAATTTTTTTCCTTATTCAATTTGATAGTGTAAAAAAGAAATAAAAAGCAATGTAGGAGGGCCCTATCTTCTTTGATAGCATACTAGTAATTCTAAGTGATTATACCATGGTATGAAGCTTGTTGTCCATGACTTCCAACTTGTTCCTATTTGGGTGAAATTTCTTAAGCTAGCATGGGAATTTCGGAGCTCTAAAATGTTAGGTCACATTGAAAGCATACGTGGCAAGCCACTTCTTAGATCAATGCAGTAGAAAATTGACTAGATTGTCCTAGGCTCGAGTCCTAATTAAAATGGATCTAAAGGGTGATTTTTCCGATGAACTCTCTTTAATTGATGGGAAAGGAAGATGTATTAAATAGTTGGTTGCACTATTGTTAAAAAAGCAAGTTAACTCTTACGATTTTATGACTTTACAATTTTTTCAAAGATCACCGATTTTATAGTAAAATATTACGAATTTACGGGTTTTATTGAATATTTATTTTATATTTTTATTTTAAAAAGTTATTTAAAATTATAATATTTATAATTAAAAAAATTATAAATAATTGAATTATATTCTAAAAAATTTCCAAAATAGTATTACAATATTCTTAAATATTTTTTCATATATTTTATTTATTTTATAATTATTTATTATTTTAAATATTATTAAATATAGTTTCTAAAATCTTACGATTTTGAGAGTCATTATTATAATACGATTTCATACCCACCCTTTTGATTCTAGAGTGGAAAAACTATTTTGACAAATTTTGTGGATTGTGTATGATAGAAGGCCTTCTATTTATCGTACTTGCAATGACTTTTTTACTAGCTTTCATAAATACAAAATTCAAGTTGATTAGATAGCGCAAAAACAAGTTTGGAGACCTAAACATTTACTAGAAAATGAACATGGAGAGAACACTTTAACTGCACTAGATCCTATTGATCTAGTATTATCACAAAAGAATATATTGTTACTCAATCTAGTACTAATATGCCCTGTAATATCTCTAAGGAAGCTAAACTTTGCTTCGGTAATCTCTAAACCTTCATTTGCTCTAAATTTTGCTAGTATTATTGGTGAAAAAGTTGTTGTAAAGAGAAGAGGCAAACCCCCTTTAAGAGCTTGCTGATTGGTCACTTGAATATTAGGATTTTCAATGACCTAGTTAAACAATTAGAGGTAAAGAAACTTATCTTAGATAAGGGACTTTCTTTTTTGGCTTAATCAAAACTAAAGTAAGAAATTTTAATATTAGCAACATTGGTCTTTATCACTAGAATATGGTTCATAATTTCTCTAAGTTGGGTACAATCTGGATCATCTTCAATCCAGCTATCTTAGACTTGATTGTTATTGATTATAAGGATCAATTAATGCATTGTCTTGCTAATTGTGATGGTACTTATTTTTCCTGGACTATCATTTATGGTTCAAATGATATGATTGAGAGAAAAACCCTTTGGTTATCTATAAATAGAATTTCTTCCTTAGTGAATGTTCCCTAGTGTCTAGAAGGAGATCTTAATGCTATTCTAGCAAATAGTGAGAGCAAGGGTGGAAACCCTTCTTGTCTTGAGAGAATTGATGACTTTCAATCTTGTTTAAACACAATAACCTTTTGTAAATTAATATCTTGGGGAACTATTTTACTTAGTTGAATAATTATGATTCAAAGCATATAATTTTTAGGAAATCAGACAAACTTTTCATTGATGGTCTTTTGTCTGACTCTTTCAAAGACTTTTATACTCATATCTCCTCTCTTGACATTTCTTATCATAACTTTGTTACTATTAACTTGCACATTCAGTAGCTCAGTTTTTGCAATCCTTTCAAGTACTTCAATGCATGGGCATAACATTCAGATTTTCTACATATTGTTACTGTCCTAGAGTCTTCCTATCTAAGTATGCAAAATGTATCAAGTGGTTAGAAAGCTCAAACCTAAAGGATTTTGGGGCTCTTAATAAATCTCATTTTTCTAATATTACTAAGAGGGTTAAGTAGTGTCGCACCAACTTATATAAAATTTAGAATCAACTTCAAATCAACACTAATAATCAAAACCTTATTGATGACGAGAGATTAACTCGTCATAACCTGAGAAACTTATCATGGGCGAAGAACAAATTATGAAGCAAAAGTCTAGCATTAACTCTATTAAATTTGGGGATTCAAATTCCAAATTCTTCCATCAAGTAATAAAGAGTAGAGCTATGAAAATAGGATTTCCCACCTTAAGCTTCAATCAAGTATTATTACTACTAATCCTAATGTCATTATTTTTGAATGACTTTTTTAAAGATGAAATTTTTTTTTTCTCTGTGTTATTGGTGAGGATGTCTTTACTACCATTAAAGAATTTTTTTGCTTATGGAAAACTCCTTAGTCAAGTAAACGCTACTTGAATATCCATCATTCCTAAAATTTTCAACCTTAATGGTCTATCAGAATACATACCTATTTCCTGTTGTAATGTCCTTTACATAGGCATTACCAAAATCATTGCTAGTAGAATTATTGTTGTTTTCCCTGGCCAGATTAATATGGCTTAGTATTCTTTTGTTCATGATAGATAAATTAAAGATATTATTCTTCTTGTCCATGAAATCATGTGTAATTATCATATGACCTTTAAGCATCTAGATTGTGCTAAAAATATATACATTAGGAAGGCTTTTGATTCTGTCTCCTAGGGTTGCTTAAAAGAAATTTTATGAGGCCTCAAATTTCCTGCTAAGATGATTAGATGGATCATGACCTGTGTTCAATTCTTTCTTTATCATGACCAATGGTTCTCATCATGTGTTCTTCGAGGGTGCCAGATGTCTTAGAAAGGGAGATCCTCTTTCCTATCTCCTTTTTGTCCTCGTTATGGAGTATTTCTCTAAACTTCTCACCGCAAATGTGTTAAGCCTTTCTCTTTCCATCATGGTTGTGAAATCTCAACATTCATCCTTCAGTCTCTAGGCATGAAGTTAATGATCAAAAGAGTCATATCTTCTTTGATATTAAAATTAAAACCTCTAAAAATGATTTTTTTTTCTATTATTAACTTCAAAAAAGATATTCTTTTTTGTTAGATACCTTGGTGTCCCCCTCATCTCTAAGAAACTCTCCAAAGCTGACTATTTTTTTTATTAACAAGATTACTACCATAATTGCATCCTGATCAGCTAAGCTCCTTTTCTTCTTTCGTAGATTAAAACTTATCCATTCTGTTTTACTTAGCATGAACATCTATTGGGCTTTAATGTTTATCATTCCTAAACCAGCGATGAAGACTATAAACCAAGCTTGTAGAAAACTTTCTTTGGTCTAGTGATGCTTCTAGTCATTTCAAAGTTGTTATGTCTTGGGACTCTGTCTGTGCTCCTAAGAAGGTAGGTTGCCTAGGGATTAATAATGTTATTCTTTAGAACAAAGCAAACATAGTCAATCACATTTAGGAGTCCTTGTCAATAAAGACTCTCTTTAGTCTAAATGGGTCACAAATTAGATGCTTAAAAGAATGTGTTTCAGTGGTATTTTGAAGCCTTTCCAAGGGAGTTGGAGCTACAAAGATATCCTCAAGATCATAGAGTATATAAAGGATTTGTTTAGCTATAAGTTAGGTGATGGTAGTAGCTTTTGGTTTTGGTATGATCTTTAGTTTCATGGAAAGACAATTCATTCAGGTTTCCTAGAAATTAGTCCACTGACGCTGATATCAAAAAGAAGAGTAAAGTTAGAGATATTTGGGTTACTAGTAATTGGTCTCTTCCTGTCCCAATCACTTCTGAAATTCGTGGTGTATAGGATAATATAATGAATAATTTTTTCATCAATGATGATTTTTCTGATCCTTTAATTGGATCATGAACAAAGGTAACGTTGAGTTCAATTACCTTCAAACCAAGAGAAACAATGTTAACTGGGTATGTTTACTTTGGAATAAAAATTGCATTCTTAAATATAGTTTCATAACTTAGTTAGCTCTTAGAAAGGGTCTAAGAGCTAAAGACAAGCTTTTCAAATGGGGTATTTTAAGTAATGACAGTTACTCCTTCTACAGTTTCACACATGAATCCATTGATCACTTGTTTTTTGATTACCCAAGGGCTAAAGGAGTTTGGAAAAGAATCAATTTCGTAGTTGGGATTAATCATAGATGTAAAATTTAGAGAAGATTGGTCAACTTCTATACTAGAAAATCTAAAGGGAATCTCTCAGAACTAGAATTAGAAGACTATATTTTACAGTCACAATGTATTGATCTTTGGAGACTCAAGAATGCTATATATTTCAAAAATTGTCCTTTTGATGAGAATCAATTGATTCTTAGCATTAAAAATGTAATAAGTTGGAAGTTCGACCTTTATAGTGATATAATTATGAACAATTTGAGGTTGTAATTTGTTTTTAGAATTATGTTATGATGTCTTGATCTAATAATTTTTTTCCTAATAAAAACAATTGCTCCCGCTATTCTTCGTTACATGACGTTCTAGTATAAAAAACTTGTTTCAAAATAGATGATCTTTTTATATTTCAATACATCATTAAATGTATCTTTCTTAATTTTACCCTTATTTCTAAAACTAAAATTTAGTAAGACAAATAACAAGATATATGGGTAATATTGTAATCTAATGTTGTTAGTGACATTATTTAATGCTAAAAGTTAGCTTGTTTATCAATTTTCTTAATAGTATTGTTTTAACCCAAAATGTCATCTATTTTGGAATGGAGTGAGTTTTAAAAATCAACTATTTTAATTTTTTTTTCAAATAATGAATTTAATTGTATTAATTGATTACTGAGGAGTTTATTATTTTTCTCGTTGGTGATTCAAGTAATAAGGACATGCACATCTATTTCCATCTTCAATAAAAGTGCTCTAAATTGATCTTTTACCAAATAACTACATAAATTAAACATGGATTATAATTTTATTTGACTAAACTTTTAACTTCATATTTAGTTCAATAGCTACCCTTGAAGCAAAAACATTAATGCTAACAATTTTTGCATCCTATCCAAATTCTACAAAGTTATCCTTTATAGAATCTTTAGTTCCATGAATTATGAATCTAATGAGCATAGATATTGATAAGCGGGTCCTAATTTATATACAATTTCAATAATTTTTGTTATTAGGGCTTTTGTATAACTATAGTTCTCCACATGCTATTCGTTTTGTAAAACATTTATATTTATCACCTAAGTTTATTACTTAGTATTATAAGATCATTTCTAATTAATATAATGATGAAATCTCATCTAAAGCATTTTTTAAAATTATGATTAGGTAAGAAAAATATTTTTGGTAATAATTAAAGCCACAATAGTATGGGTAGACCCTTCAACCAATACTATCTTTGTTGCATCCTTGATACATATGAATGAATTCAAAGACAATGAATAGATTAAATTAGTTTGTCAATGAAAGAAAATCATTTTGAACATCACATGCATTTCTTTAAAGAATTCAAATAACTTCAACAATCAATTATATTACATTTATTAATAATAATACTTGAAACAAATTGAATCAATAAATACAAAATATTTTATTGAAATAACATGGTAGTATAATACATATATCTGTTTCTCTAGAAGGGTGTGATAATATGCACAATTAATATTCTTAAAACCGAGGAAGAGATAGTTAATGTAAGTTGAATTTCATATGAAACTTCAAAACTAGAATGAATTTGCTTAACAATATAAGTTATATTTTAAGTGTTCATATCTTCAAGTATTTCTAACAAAGGTGGACATTGGTGGCTTCATCAATATTATAAATAATTGTACTAAGAATGCTTATAGCCTCAAATAGACGTTTTTTTTATCCTTATCCGTGTACTTACCAAATCCTAATAAACTCTAAACCATAAGGTTCATTATGAATGCAATTGAAAAATTAAATTTTTTATTATTTTCAACATCATAGTAACCATCGACCAAATCTACCTAAAGATAAACTAATGCATGATTACTAAATAGAGAATGTTAAGAATCATCATAATCAAATAAGTAATAACAATAATTTTCAGAGAAATATTTTTCACTCATTGATTTGAAGGTTTCATATTTGAAGTAAACCATTACTATCGTTTCTATTTGTTTGTGTAAATTGATGATATGTTTAAGTTAATTTTCAATTCTAAATTACTTATAAAATGATCATAACATACGCAAAATACTCTCTATTAGTGTGCACCAAAAAATTTATTGTTATTTTTTTCACAAATTATGTGTGCATATTTCATTGGTAGAAAAATAGACAATTATTTTACTAATTTAATTAAATATCAAATTGTAAAAATAATATAACATAGATTGTGCAATCTAAAAGATTTCATTGTCCTTTAAAAATCTTTTAAAAAAAATCTTAACATGGTATCAATATTGAATGGTACCATCTCAAAATTTAGAAAATTAGAAGGTAAGAAACTTGATATTGAAAGCAAATGCCAAGCCAAAATATCACAAAAGACATTAATTCTAATAGAAAAATGATATGTTGTACCTTTCAAAAAAAAATGATATGTTGTTTATAAAATAATTGTAAATCTAATATAACATAGATTGTGAAATCTAAAAGATTTCCTTGTCCTTTAAAAATCTTCAAAATTTTTTTTAACATGATATCAATATTGAATGGCACCATCACAAAATTTAAAAAATTAGAAGGTAAGAAACTTGACAGTAAAAGTAAATGTCAAGCCAAAATATCTCAAAAAATATTAATTCTAATAGAAAAATGATACGTTATTTACAAAATAATTGATGAAAGAACACACAAAACAAAACTGAAAGAATAGGTCCATTGTCTAATATGCAAGTACCAGTAGCATGTTAAGCGTAAAATTTGTACCTCTTATTTTTAAAATTTCTTTTACATGAATGTGAAGAAAAACTTACAAGATAATTGAACAATGAGATTTTACCTTCATTTCTAATGCTTTATGAAAAATCAAATATTACCCTTCAATTCAGGAAATCTTAAAATTTTTAGGATTGATGAAGGTACTCAAATAAAATCGACGAATACAAATTGAAAAAAATAGGGTTATTTACAAAATAGTACCTTGTGGTTTCATCAACTTACAAAAAAGGACCTGTGGTTTTTTCGCCTACAAAAAAAGGCATGTGGTATATTTCCATTAAGAAAATTGTTAACCCTTAATTTCTACCTCCTCTACCTTTAGATTGAGCAAGGTATCCCCGATGATGAAAAGTAGTGGTAAATCACTACCTGAAATCGCTCACAATTCATATAGGATGGATTATGATGATAATGAACTTTCCTTTAGCTTCAATTGATGGTCTTTAAGCTTTAAATCTTTAGTTTTGTTTGATTTTCAAGCTTTAAATGTGAAATAAGCATGTACTCTTGTTTTAGGAGTTTGTGCCTATTTTATGCACCTTGCGCCTGCTTTGGCTGTCCCAAAACAGGCGTGTGCCTATTTTCTGTCCCTAAAAACTGTCACATGTCTGTTTTCTTGGTCAACAGATTTTAAAAGTCAACAAAATGAATTTTGCCACTTGGCACAATCTTGT
>CANXYA012803791.1:0-10885 GCA_948193465.1 Acalypha hispida
GAAGTTTGCTTCTTTCTACTTTTCCGAAGACAACCCTTCACTCACTAGGCGAGTTCATCGGAATGACGTCGTCTTAGACGATGATCATTCCGACGATCCTGAACGTTTGTCAATATTCAAGTCTCTAGGTCGATCCATTGGTCAGCAGAACACTCGACCCCTACTTGACGCGGAGTGGGAAGCAGCACATTCTTATATGCTGTTAAACTGTCCAGAGGTGCGTGAATATATAAAGTAAGATTTCTTTCTTTACCTTAGTAGGTGTTAAGTATTATTGTAATTTACAATTGTTCTAAAACACTTTTAATTATTCAATTTCATCTGTTCACTAATAAAAATATTTTTTTATTACACTGTGATATTATTTAAATCAAATCTAACCATTTTTTTTAAATATTATATTTAGAGAAATTACATATTCAATAATTTAATAATATATAAAATAGTTTTTTAGTGTCTTTTTGAGAAAATTTATATTTTTATCTCTATATTTATTTTAATTTTAACATTTATGTCTTTTTTAAAAAACTTTTTAGTTATGATTTTTTGTTATATTATTCATATCTTTATTTTTTATATTTATTCGATTTTGTTATGTTTTTTTTAGAATTTAAGTATTTTTTTTATCTTTGAGCTTTTGAAAGTTTCTTTTGCAAATTTTCACTTTTTTTCCTGAATTTCCAATATATTTGTGGAAGTTCTCCAAATTTTCAATTTTGATATATGTATTAAAAAAAACAATCTAGAGAATCAGAAAATCGCTACTTGTTTTGTTTATGAAGCGGTATATTGGAAAAAAAAAAAAGAAGAAAAAATGTGAAAAATAAAAATATTGAAAAAAAATTGAAAAAAAAAAATTGAAACCCAAAAGGAAGGGTTGAAAAGTATAAAACAATGTCGAAAATCCAAAATAAGATTGGAAAATTGAAAATAAATACAAAATTTTAAGAAAATATAACCAAAGCAAAAAAAAAATATATGGAAAAAAAGAAAGAAAATTGCTTTAAAAATTAAGAATTAAAAAAAATTAAAAATTAAAAATAGATTTAATAATAAATATTAAAAAGTAAATTATTATAAATATTGACCAAAATTTTATTTAATATATAATTTTTTTTGTTAAAAAAATCAAAGAATACATAAACTCCAAAAAGCAAGGATATAAAACTCGGAAGAGAAAACGTCCTCACAAAACTGCTACAATTAAGCAACAAAACTCAAAAAAACTAATTACATTTGATCAAGCTCTCAGCTACACTACTGCTATACTTATGATTAAGTAACCCTACATAAAATTATATCACTAATTTACTTATAAACTAACTTGGGATCAAAATTCTCCTGTTTTTATATAAATTTATTCTTGGCAATCAAAATAAAGTAGACAAACACTACAAGGATGAGTCTTATGAGATCTGCTAACATTGTATTACTAGAGGCCTTCTTGTAACTCCATCTTACTAATCTCTGCCAAGTAGTTGTGTTATAAGGAATCAACTTGTCTTTCTTAAAAAAACTCCAGACCTGTGCACTAAAATCATATTAAAAAAGACAGTGCCCTGTAGTTTCAACTTCTCTACTGCAAACATAGCTTAAACTACAACAGTTATCCTATTTAGAAATTCTTTCCATAGTATTAAGAGCATTCTTCATTGCTAGCCATAACAAAAATGTACACTTAGGGATTTTAAGGCTCCTCCAAACAATATTATACCAAGCAACTTTGTTGACATTAGGATAAAGGCACTGCCAAGCAATTTTGATGGAGAACTGCTTATTGCATTTCTACTCAATGGAATCAGCAACATCAATGAGAGTTACCTTGCAAAGATCATCATGAGTACACTTGCATTCCTCATTGTCATTCAACTTCCATTTATCATGGCTCCACCTAGCTGCAATAGTGTTGTGCTTTAGAATTCCAGAATTATTGATGTTCAAGTCAGGATGTTTATCCAGCGGAGACATGCCATCAAGCCGTCAAACTAGAGAGAAAATGTCTGGCCATTACCCACTTCATACCTCAGGTAAGGCTTAAAATCATTTCTGACTTTTAATACTGACTTCCATATCCAACTGGAATTTGTAGTGGCAGATAATTGAAAGATACTTCTATTATTGACTTTGTTCTTGTGGATCCAAATAATCCAAAGAGTATTCTCTTTTTGAATAATTTTCCATAGGAGTTTTCCAAAGCTGCTCTGTTCTAGGCCTCAATTGATCTTATACTATGACCACCTCCCTCCCTATTACTACAAATATCATGTCAGGTTACCTTGCTTTTGCTGAAATCAGTAGTTGTTGCAGACCAAAAGATGATTTCTACAACATCTATATATGGCTTGAGATACTTTCCTTGGTAACAACATAATGTTGGTCTAGAATGTGTGCATACTTAGAAGCATAGCCTTCAAAAGAAAAAGTCTTCTAGTAAATGATAGATTCTTTCCATTCCAGGAGTTGATTCTAGTCTGAATTTTTCTCTATGATGCATTGATAGTCACTGATAGAAAGCTTCTTGGTAACTAAAGGCAATCCTAAGTACCTAACATGTAATAAGCCTTTTTTGAAGCAAGTAAAATTCAAAATGCTCCTCATAATATAACTACTAACTCCATAAAAAATGATATGGGTCTTGGACTGTTTGACAGCCAGGCCATATGCCTCATAAAAATCATGAAGAATGTTATTAACTTGCAAAACAGATTGAAGATTCCCAACACAAAAAATAAGCAAGCCATCAATAAACATAATGTGATTGTGAAAACCTTTCTGAAATCTTATACTTAATGCTCCTAGTCAAATACTCCATGCACAACATGAATGATAAAGGGGACATTGGGTCACCTTGCCTTAAACCCTTTTATCATTGAAAATACAACCATAAGTACCTTTCCATATGATTGTGAAAACAATATTTCTAACACAAGCCATAATCACTCTAACACAGCTCTCAGGGAACTTAAAATAGTTCAAAACTTCCTTAATAAAGTCTCAATCATTAGAGTCATAAGCCTTTTGAATGTCAATTTTAATGGTACATCTAGTTGGACCATTGTCAATGTGATAGCTATGAACTAACTCTTGAGCAAGGGCAATGTTGCCACCAATGTTTCTACGTGACACAAAAGTTGATTGGTTGATAGAAATGAATCTCTTAAGAATAGGATTTAGCCTATTGGTTATGGTCTTGGTGATGATCTTATAAAGAATAGTACAACAAGCTATAGGCCTAAATTCATTCAATCTTTCAACATTCAGGGTTTTAAAAATAATTGTGATTGCAGTGACATTAAGCTGGGTTAGGATTTTACCTGAATTGAAAGCATCTATAACCATAAGGTAGATATCCTCCTCAACAATAGGCCAAACAGCCTTAAAAAAATGGTTGTTAAAGCAATCGATACCAGGGGCCTTTTTAGAGCCAATACTAAACATATTTCTCCTAACTTTATCCATGGACACACTCTCCATAAGCTTTGCAACTTCTACATTGTTCAAGATAGGACCCTCCTGGATAATGGCATAGTCCCCATGCTACCTATTAACCATAGTTGTATCCATAATTTGAATGAAATATTTGGTAAATCTATCATGAATAGCAACATTATCAATTCTCATATTATCTTCATCAATGATATGATTGACATTTTTAAAATTTCTTCTTTTCCTAGTGGCATTAAAGAATAATTGTTATTATGATCTCCTAGTTGCAACCAATCCATTCTAGATTTTTACTTAAGGATACATTCTTCAGCAAGAAGTAACTTTCTCTAATAAGATTTTAAGCATTTCTCCTTCTTCTACAACTGATCATTATAACCATCTCTCTGTAACTCCATTTGGCAGCTAGAAAGCTTATTCTTCATATCCTGAACTCTATTGGTGTGAGAATCGGTTTGTAAATGACGAAACTACACAAATATTGATAATAAACACACTATAATACAAAAATACGGGATTTTCAAAGAAAACTTTAATTTACAACATTTAAAATTTGTTATACAATTGATAATTCTTTTACAACATCATTCAAATTCAAAAGCATAGTTTACAAATCTCTTCACCCAAAATCATACGCCATGATCATGCAAACATTTACCGTGGCTTCAGCTAGACTCCCCTATATGCACAATGCCATAATGCTCACAGCTACTTCTCCGCGCTCTTCTCCTTTCCTGAGAGGTGGTGGAAAAGGGTGAGCTTCCAACTCAGTAAGAAAAATAATCAAACAATGGAATTACATACGTAGATCAATACAAACTCAGGTTGTTATCACGTAATTCACATTACGAATACAAATATACTTACCAAAATATCCAAAGCATAGTACATGAAAATCAATCATATAAATCATAAAGTTTACACACACGTTTCAAGTTATTTACGTATTCAAGCATATATCATTCTTTTGGTTTCTGATAAATACATTACGCCCAATCCTATTCGTGTACGAATCCTAGAGTGATTAGTCACACAATGTAGGGAGACATTTTTGTCACAAGACTGTTGTTTCAATATCAGAGTACTCATTTATAATCTCAGTTTGGCCAAAGTGATTACTCACACACCGAGGCATACACGTTTATTATATTTTGGCTAAGGTGATTACTCACACACCAAAGCAATCTTATTGAAACTCATACAACCAAGGTGATTACTCACACACCAAGGTTATCAACATACATTGGTAATAGAATTCTCGGAAAACCAACCATAATTAGTTAATTCAAATTTCACACATTATAATCATCTTTCATTTGTTCATTTCATCATTATCATTCATTTATCATACCATCTTCATTATTATCTCAATTTCATTCACAATTCATTATCGTTCTTTCATTCTCATATTATCACATTTCCCACAATTAATCTCATTCAATAACTCACTTATGTCATGTTAAACTGAAAACATTTCAAGCAAAAATCCATTTTTCGGAGTCTGCAACGGTCGTTGTGCCTTAGCAACAATCGTTGTAAACATTGGGCCTTATCAAAGCATTCAAAACTGAAAAACACACGAGCACAGAAAACTTAAAATGGCCCCATGGCCAACCCACAACAAGTCATTGCTAACAGCAACGGGCTCGTGGGACACCATTCATCCAAACAAGTAAAGTTCCAGAAAGTTACACGAGCAACAAGCACATTTCCAACGAGCTTGTGCCCACCACAACGGGTCGTTGTGCTAACAACGGGCTCGTGGACAACCAACGATCAAACACTCAAATTCCAAGGATTCACACGACTACAATAAGGACACAACGATCTTGTTGTCCTCGGCAATGGGCTCATTGCAAACCCCAACGATCATTCTGAAAACTTGCACAATTCATTATGGCACATTTTTCTTACACAAAACAGCATCCAAATCACCAAGTGAAGCATATACACGAACACATAACCCTTGCACAACAGTTTAACACATTTCAACACCATTTACAACATATCAAAACATACCAATTTCTCAATTAAATTATCCTCCAATACTAAATGCACTTAAACATCACTTATAACACCAAACCACAATTAAAATTCACACAAACAACTACATGAAACCACAATTACTTGCATGTAGTCTTAGCTCTAAGTTCTAACATATAACATATAATAAAGCCATGAAATTCATATTGAAATTCACATGCAATTCAGGTAAGTAAGATTATTAAACTTACAAGTTTCTCCAAGCTAATAATTATAACAAAAACACTTCAATTCAGCAAATTAAATCACCAAAACTGTCGAGAGCTTCTCCAACTAATAAACACTCTAAATACGCAAAATTAATATCAAACTATAGCTTAAAACAAGCTGAGAACACTAATTATCACTTTTTTTCTCAATTCACGCACTATAAGCTAACCTCTTCATTTTCTCTCCCTCTCTCTATATAGTTTGATATTAACAAGGTAGGAATGAGGTGAATTTTGTGTTTATCTCAGCAGGTCAATCATATATATACCCATGTGGACAAGTTTCATTTTGCCCCTTACACTTATCTCATAGTTTAAAATGAGTCCAATTGCATTAACCTTCCTATTTAACCTAAAATCATAATTTCAAACTTATTTCCTTAACATTTTAATCCTTCCTCAGTTTTCAATATCCAAACTAAATATTATTAAAATAATTAAAATGATATGGACGTCACAAATCTCTCCCACTTAAGGAAATTTCATCCTGTAATTTAGAGAGTACCTTTGCCATGAAATAATTCTGGATATTTCTTTCTCATTTCAGCTTCAATTTCCCATGTAGCCTCCTTCGGTGAGTGATAGTTCCATTTAACCCGTACCATTGGTATTTCCCGTGTTCGAAGTCCCTTAACCTGTCTTTCCAAGATTCTTTCTAGCTTTTCCTCATATTCCATCTTCTCATTTATCTGAATTTCAGAATCTTCTAACACATGAGTCGGGTCAGATCTGTATCTTCGAAGCATCAAAACATGGAATACATTATGAATTTATGCCAACTCACTCGGTAATGCCAATCTGTAGGCCAACGGCCCAATCCTCTCTACAATCTCATACGGGCCAATGTATCTCGGATTCAACTTTCCTTTCTTTCCAAATCTCAAAATACCTCTCCAAGGCGATACTTTCAGAAATGCTTTATCTCCCACCTGATATTCCATTTCTCGCCGATGCTGATCTGCATAATGTTTATGTCTTTCCTGAGCCACTTTAATACAATTCCGAGTAATCTGAGTCATTTCTACTGTTTCTTGAATAATGTCTGGACCCTGAAGCTGTCTCAACCTTTCCATATCCCAACAGATCAAACTTTTGCACTTCTTACCATACAAAACCTCATATGGAGCTATACCAATATTGGAATGAAAGCTATTATTATATGCAAACTCTATTAATGGTAGCTTCTCATCCTAATTATCTCCATAGTCCAATACACAAGATCTAAGCATATCTTCCAGCGTATTGATTGTTCTCTCTAACTGGCCATCAGTCTGGGGATGTAATGCAGTAATAAAGTGCAGCTTAGACCCCAAGGCATCCTGTAAACTCCTCCAAAACCGAGATGTAAACCATGGATCTCTTTTAGAAATAATAGAAATTGGTACTCCGTGCAATCTAACAACTTCAGAAATGTAGATCTTGGCCAACTTATCCAGAGAATCGGTTTGCTGAACTGGCAAAAAGTGTGCACTCTTTGACAATCGATCCACAATCACCCAAATAGAATCATAACTTATGAAAGTCCTGGGTTTTCTAAAAGTCCTGGGTAGTCCCATAATAACTCCGTAGTGATCCTTTCCCATTTCTATTGCGGAACTGCTAATGAATGAAGTTTCCCAGCTGGAGCCTGATGTTCTGCTTTAATTCTCTGACAGACTAAATATTTTGCCACATATTCTACTATCTCCCGCTTCATAGCTCTCCACCAGTAGTTCCTTTGAATATCTCGATACATCTTCAAACTTCCCGGGTGGAAAGAAAAAGATGAATTATGGGCTTCTTCCATAATCTGCTGTCTCAAATCACTAATCTTTGGCACACAAATTCTGGTTCTGTTACATAACATACAATCACCTCAAATGATAAAATCCTTGCCTCTGCCATTTTGTACATTCTCTTTCATTTTTTTCAGAAACTGATCTTGATCCTATTGATCCCGAATCTCTTCCATAATTACTGGCCTAATTTGTATATTAGCTAATAATGGACTCCCAACATCTTCTAACTGAACATTCATGCTTCTCAAAGCCACCAAGTACTCCAAGCTATAATAGACCATTCCTGAACTAATCTTCACATTCTTCCGACTCAAAGCATCAACAACCACATTAGCTTTACCTGGATGGTAATCAATGGTGCAATCATAATCCTTTATTAGCTCCATCCATCTTCTCTATCTTAGGTTCAACTCTTTCTGAGTCAGTATGTACTTCAAAGATTTATGATCTGTCAAAATCCGGAATGTCTTACCATACAAGTAATGCCTCTAACTCTTTAGTGCATGAACAATACCTGCCAATTCTAGATCATGTGTTGGGTAATTCATCTCATGAAGCCGCAACTGGGTAATTCATCTCATGAGGCCGCAACTGTCTCGAAGTATAAGCTATCACCTTACCATTCTGAGTCAAAACACATCTCAGGCCAAACTTAAAAGCATTTGTATACACGATAAATCTGTCTAAACCCGAAGGTAGTACTAGCATAGGAGCTGTAACCAATCTCTGCTTCAGTTCTTCAAAACTCATCTGACACTGATCACTCCATTCAAATTTCACATTCTTCTTCAGTAGATTAATTATCGGCTTAGCAATCGAAGAAAAATCTTTAATAAACCTTCTATAGTATCCAGCCAACCCTAGAAAACTCCTAATCTCAGTGATACTCTTTGGATGTTCCCACTCTAATACTGCTATAACCTTGGAAGAATCTGGTTTCACACCGTCTTCATTAACTACACATGCCCGAGGAATGCTATCTCCTTCACCCAAAACTCACATTTCGAAAATTTAGCATACAGTTGCTTCTCCCTCAGAATCTGAAGAACTTCTCTCAAATGTTACTCGTGCTCCTCCTGACTCCCAGAATAAACTAAAATATCATCAATGAAAACAATTACTGACCGATCCAAAAATGTCAAAAAAGCCTTGTTCATCAATGCCATGAATACTGCTGGAGTGTTAGTTAACCCAAATGGCATAACCACAAACTCAAAATGCCCATATCTGGTCCGAAAAACAGTCTTTGGTACAGATGACTTCCCAACTCTCAACTGCCAATACATGCTTTGAAGATCTATCTTGGAAAACACTTTCGCCCCTTTCAACTGATCAAACAAATCTTTAATTTTCGGCAATGGATACTTGTTCTTTATTGTTACCTGATTCAATCTCCTGTAATCTATACACAGTCGCATGCTCCCATCTTTCTTCTTAACAAACAAAACTGGAGCTCCCCACGGTGAAATACTGGGTCTGATAAAACCCTACTCAAGTAATTTTTCTTAGGGGTGTGTAAAAACCGACCGAAACCGAGCAAATCGACCGAACCGTACCATTTTTACCGATACCGAATTGGTTCAGTAAAGCATTTCATTTTGCAAAACCGTACCGTACCGAAATACCGTAGCACTATTTTAAAAATAATATGTATTTTTTTAATTTTTACCTATATATATATATATATATATATATATATATATATATACATATATTTATAAAAAAAATACAATTATACACATATTTAATAAAAAATAATAAGTAAATGGTTTAAAAATATATATAATTTAAAAAATAATTATATTTGAGTTGATTTTTAACTAAAAATAGAAAAAAATACCGACCGAACCGTACCGGTAATACCAATTTTTTTCTATTGATACCGAACCGTACTGAAAATTAGAAAAATACCGATAACAATTATAAATTTCATACCGAACCGTACCAGTAATACCGATGCACACCCCTAAATAGAGTTGGTCCGTCCTTTTAAAAAAAAGGTAATTACATTTTTTCCCCTCTTGCTTTTCTGTAATACACTATTTATATAAGGTTTTAAAGAATACATTTTCAGCCCTATATTTTCCTCTTTATACACTAATTACTCTCTTATTGGACTTGGGGTGTCCATTCGGTAGGTACCGTTTTGTACCAATTTTTTTCAAAATTCAACACCGAACCGTATTGCAAAATTGAATAATATTTAAAATCAATATCGAATCAAACCGATACATCTTTATTCGATATAAAATCGGTATTTTTTTATTTATCGATATGGTTTCGGTATTTTTGTGTACGGTTTGGTATTTTTAAAAAATATTTGAAATAGAACTAAACAGAACACTTAGATTCTATTAAAAAATAGAAACTGAACTATATCGAAACTAAGTGGTTCTATATTTGGTGTTTCTATATTTTCTTTATTATTTAACAAATAGTTATTTTTATAATTATTTTAGAAAAATAAAATATTTGAAATGAATTCCATTTATAATTATTCTATTTAAACACAAAATTCATTTCATTTAAAATCAATTCTACAATAAATATTTAGAATACCATACACAAAAATTCATTTTCAAATGAAATCTACTTTGATGCCTCAAAATGAATTTTATCGATATTATTTTGGTGTAAGTGCTTTTGGAGCGGAATGAGCTTTGGCACGGAAATTGAGACGAATGGGCTGAAATCCCATAGAAAAGAAAGAAAGCTCGAAGTCCACTCCTTAAGGCCCTAAAATGAATACACTGGCTCAAATAGGCCAAAAATCAAGAAGAAGGGGCTCAACAAGTTAAAGAAGTCTATACCAAACATATAAATAGAAAAAGAAGATATCAAATTACTTCTCTCTCACACATTTTCCATTCTCTCCACCAATAAGGACTAAAAGTCCATTTTATCCTCACCACCTTCATTAATTCTAGATCTAAAAGTGGAAGATTTGAATACAAGCTTTCGCCAAAAGAAAATGGCTCTCATCTCTCACACTATGAGCTTCACCATTGCTCCACACTTATAATTCTATCTCTTTTGTTTGTTTATAAACTTTAGGTTAGTTTATGGTTTTGTGTTTGTGTATTGAGATTGATGATGCTTAATCCTTTATATGGATGGATCTATTTTATTGTGATTATTGAATATTGTGTTCTTTCTATGTAAATGAGTATTTTGGAGTTTATTTTGTGTAATTAATTGTGATTTGGTTAACTAATTGGCATAAAAATGTTTTATTAGTTATTGACCATCAATATGGATTCTCTAGACTCTAATTTGACTGTAAATCAATGCTTATTAGACTTTAGAATGCTTTGTGATGATTATTGTGCTTATTTGTAATTGATTTTTACCTTGGGCAATGCAAGAGCTTGGCCTATAGCTATTAGTCGATTGAGTAAATAGGAAGCCTAG
>CANXYA012826093.1:0-10050 GCA_948193465.1 Acalypha hispida
ATTCTCAATAATAAATTTAAAACCATCCAAATCCAAACATGAAACAGAAATTATGTTCCTACTCATAAAAGGTACAAAATAACAATTATTCAATTTTAAAACAAGTCCACTAGGCAAAATCAAATCATAAGTTTTTACGGCTAAAGCAGCAACTTTTACTCCATTTCCAACACGTAGGTCCACTTTGCCTTTATCTAACATTCTAATCCTTTTGAGACCCTGCACATTGTTACAAATATGAGAACCACATCCAGTTTCTAATACCCAAGATGAAGAAGAAGTAGATAAATTAACTTCTATAACAAAAATACCTGAAGTAGTAGTCTCACTACCCTTCTTTTTCTTTAGATACTCTAAGTAGAGTTTGCAATTTCTCTTCCAATGACCCGGTTCATTGCAGAAAAACCACACTCCCTCCTTAGCTGGTTTTGCTTTGGGTTGGATCTTGGGTAAGGTTTTGGACTTTCCTTTTCCCTTACTTTTGGGCTTACCTTTCGTTTTCATTTCCTTTCCCTTTTGAATCATTAGAACATCAACAGTTGCTTTACTAATGTTATCTTCGGCAGTTTGAAGCATCCCATGCAACTCAAGAATTGTTTTCTCCATACCATTCATATTATAGTTCATAACAAACTGATCAAAAGAATCAGGCAATGATTGGAGAATCAAATCAACATCCAACTCTTGGTCTATGTTGAGTCCAATCGTAGTTAGCTTTTCAAGATAACTCTTTGTTAACCCTCGATTTGTGCACCCAAGACCCGATAACGATATCCAACAGATTATTTATGAACTTGGTGTATAGGAACTAACAAAACTTAAATAAAATAAGTTTTTATTTAAAAAACGCCTTTTATAAAGTTTAAAATTTTGCCTCGGATAGGTTCAATCGGAAGTGTACATTGCCGATGCAATCGGCAGTTTACATTGTCGATTAGCCTTGACAAATTTTGGCCATTTCTTTGCATTTTTCTAATCAAACCAATTTGACCTTTGATCCAATTTTCTTTCAATCCCAGCTGATGTAAGCACATCCACTAAAATGAATCCTATCCCGTAGAAGACTTTAAAATGAGAGCCTTTAGATTAAAACATAAGTGTAATCTCAAGCGTCCATTTTAGGTTAAATCTCTATATAAAGGCATGTTTTGCCTAGCTAAAAGGCAAATTAGGAATCTCGTGTGTTGAGGCTAGCAGAAAACAAAGGAAAATACGAGAGAAAACATCAAATCAAGAGAGAAGAGAGGCTAAACTAGGCAAGTTAAATTTTGAATCCTATTTCATATACACCTTTGAGCACATATTTAATCACTCAAAAGGTAAATTTTGAGGGTCCTCTTCGTATAAACTATTTATTTGCATTCCATATTGATCATAATTATCATATTTGTTGGGATTTGATTTTGATTAATTTTTGTTTGGTTTTTACGTTCAAAATAAAGTAGAAAACGCAGCCTCTAAGGGTCAATCGGCAATACTCATTGCCAATTGACACCTCAGGCAGCAATGGGCTTTGCTGATTCCACTCTCGGCTTTGTTTATTGCTGTAAATAAGTTGCAAATAATCACCATATTTTTCAAAGCATAAATATATATTTATTTGTATTTTTATATTCGAATGCTATTTTATTAGATGTTTATATTGATTTATGCTTTAATTGTATGAAATGATACTTGTATGTTTAGATCCATTGATCTAAAATGTTAATTGATGTTTTGTATGTTGATTGATAATAAAAATAAATTAGAACAGTAGGAGGTAAGTTTCTGGAATTTATTAGTAATTAGGGTTTGTTTAGTTTAATTATTTAATTAGCTTAAATATGCTTTTATGGTAATTTGCATGTTAAATTAATTATTTAATTAATTAAATAAATAAATTGAATTAGGAACAGTAGTTTAGGTTATTTTATGATGATATATATTCTGTAATTTAAATTATTTTAATTAGGATTTTTGACTTAAATGTACAATTAGTTGGCTAATTAGATCCAAAATGAATTTAGACTTAGGAGGACTATTTGACATGATATAGATCTAGGGTTTATATTATGTGATCTGGTTTTATAAATTATGTTGTATATATATGAGATGTTTTCTGCATATTTTGTAAAATATTTAATGCAGGTGGTTTGGAGGCCAGTATGGAATTAATTTAGGGCTTTACCCTAAACTTGAATAACTAGATTAGGAATATTTTATTATGCTTGTTTGTTTGATTTATTATTTTCTTTCAGTTATAATATAATATTAGGAAATTTGATGTAAAATTTAATAATAATAATATTGCTTGTAAAATGTAATAATGTAACAGTTTGATTATGGTTTTAAAGTCGATATAGCGTATTGAATACTAGGCCTGTAGACTGGATCTAGATGTTATGATGAGGTGATTAGGTCACATACGTGCGGGCCATATTAAACCTTTTCCCGAGTATGGTTAGCACGGGTGGCGACTCCTAACCATCTTATGATACGATTGACAATCCAAAAAATAGGTTGTCTGCCGGCATGCTTGCATGTATAGTGTTGGGTAGCATACTGGACGGGCAGAAAAAACTGACTCGCTCACAGTGGCGACTCCACTAGGGACAATTCTAGTTTACAGACCGAAATATTCATGTGGCTTTAGACCTATATCGTATTCTATTGGCTTTAAAATTATAATCAAGCTTGCATTACTACCAATTGCATTTACCCTTTCGTCCTTGATTAACCCCATGGCGTTTGTTGCATTCACTTATATCCTCGCTTGGGTATTTGGGGTGTAATGGGCCAACCACACTCAAAAGCATATATTGGTATTCCTATTGGGTCCTAGAGGCCTAATCCGTGAATGGGAATAGTGCTTGCTTTTAGGAACCAACTCCTTACCCTTTTGACTCAAATATGCACGTAATGACTTGGTTACTTTTCTTAGGATTTACCAAGATGATGATGCAATGATATAAACCTTTTCAAAAATATGTTGTATGTCAAAATATAGTCGAAATGCTGCCGAAATTTATCCATAAAATTTATCATTTATTTTCTTGCAAGTAGGATGTACATATGAGATTATGTAATAAAAAAATCAAAAAAGAAGAAAAAAGAGAAAAATGTAGCAGTTTTATTTCAATATTCAATGTAACTTTCAATGTAAAGTTGATAGATTTCAAGGCATAAGGCTCAAATTAATAAAATTTCTATATTTATAGTCAGTTGAAAAGGTCTATATCATTGTTGATTTGTATGTTTAAAATAAGAGCAAATCTATTGTCACCTATTGGCTTTAGCTTAAACCAAGATCCCTAGGAAAGAGCCTTTGACCACGTGGAGAGATAAGGTTGGAAAGGAGGTTGCATGTGTTTGTGTTTTGCCTTATTCTTTACTCATTGTTGTATGAAATAACATATCCCAACACATAGAATAGTTCATATGTAATTATAACATGTATAACAAGATCATTACCCAAGCATGACAAATAGAATAGGTCATATAGGCTAGTTCATACATGCTACTTTAGAAGGATCCGTGCATTCACATATAGAGTGATAGGACGCATTCGTAACATTCATTTGATTAAAAAAAAAAGAGTATATGCATGCACCATAGGACATGCACATAGGATAGTTCATCCATTATAGTAAATTTGTCGGTTTATCGGTAATTTGTTTGTTATAATCACCACATATTGCTTGCACACCCATGATATTTAGGATGCATCTAGAGCATTATAGTAAATTTGTCGGTTTATCGGTAATTTGTTTGTTATAATCACCACATATTGCTTGCACACCCATGATATTTAGGATGCATCTAGAGCATAAGTTGCTTGCTTTCAAAATACATATAGGGGCTAGGCTATTCTTAACATGTTGTATATTCACAATAAAAAATCAATCAAATCACAAAAAAAAATCAAAAATATTTTGTATTTGATACATAAATGTATTATGAATATTATTCTTGCATGCATTAATGCTTGTATGTTAAAAAAATCAATCAACATCATTTTTGTCAATGTCTTTGCAACCTATGCATTTAAATGAAAATGTATGTGCATATAGTGCGTGATAAGAATAATTGTTCTACCATATAGTTTGCATTTGCATGCATGTTTACTTGTGTAAAATAATTATCATTTTGTCATTTGTAAAAGATAATCATTCCATTATAGAGAATTGTGTTCACATGAAAAGGAAGAATCATCTTTATTGCCCTCGTTTGCATTTGTTGTGTGCATTTGCATCTACGATTTATCTTCACATAGGATAGTTCGCTATCATCCTTATTTTCTGAGTTTAATTCATCATATGTAGGATAGAGTAGTCTGCCCATAATTCGCCTGTCCATAGTTGCACACATGGTGCATGACAAATCATGCCATAAGAAAGATTGTAAATGGGGTAGAATATTCGTCAGTCACCAAGTTTAGAATAGGGCATTCATTTGCATCTTTATTGTCTATGATTTTCACTACTTAGAGTAGGACGTGCATTTGTTTTTACTATTCTTTCTATATGTGACCACTTGTGTGTGATACATACATTTAATATATGTATATACTTAAATTTAAATAGCTTTCTTTAACTATTACTTAAGCTTGGTGATGAATGTCAACATATAGTACAGTTCATGCATTCATTCATTCACAATGGTTCTAATAAATCCGCGTTTTCTAAATCTTAAGGAACTTCATTTTACACACCTTCAAGCGCTAGTTCAGAATTTGAAAAGCAGAACAATGTCTGGATCAAACGATGATGCTGCTACCATTTTTAAAGTTGTAAAGGTCACACTGGAGGAATTCTTTCATTCTGCAAAATTTGCTCAAAAGGTTAATGAGGTGATTAAGGAACTCCAGGAACTAAGGATTGCTAAGATGGTTGAGAGTGAAGTCGACACGAGGGCACCCCATCGTCTTCACTATGAGAGGAATGGGTGGATGCCTTGAGAGAACTGCAAAGGCAGAAAAAGCTGTGAAGGAACTGAAGACTGGCATTATCAAGAAAGGAGCTGCGATTCCACTGCTACCAGGTCTTTACCATGAGGAAAATGAGTAACCTGTGAAAGCTGCAAGATTAGATGTGGTGAAAATTGATGCTAGAAAGACCTTCACTGAAATGTTTCAAGAACTAAGAAGCATAGGCTTGATCTTGCCTATAAGGAATCCTGCTTGTGCAGACCATGGTGGTGACTGAACTAAGTTTTGTGATTATCATCAATGGTTCACTCACAATACTGAAAAGTGTCGAACTGTAAAGCACAGGATAAAAGAATTAATTGCCAGTGGTAATATGGAAGTGGTACTAGAGGATGAGGTTAATGTTGTTGATGAATTCGAGCCTCGGGTTCTTTTTGAAGGCGATAACTCTTTATTGGCTGCACTACCAAAGTATGATGGTTTTGAGGATATTGCCTGATACTGTTGGTTCTTTGAGGAGGCTATCTATTTCTCAAATTTGGAGGGACAAGATAAGGGGGAAATATTTCCTTTGTTGATTGAAGGTGAAGTTTTACAGTGGTTCCTAAACTATGTGAAACCCAATGAGGAGTGGGTGGTCATTAGGCACAAGATCATTGAGCAGTTCAGAAAAGGACGACCCTTTGGAGGTCATAACCAGTAGAATGGAGAGAGAGAACTCAAGAGCATACAACAAAGAGATATCATTGGAGAAGAGCCATCAAAACCTTCCTGAATCCCAATCTTTTTAGCTTAGAATAGCTTATTATTTTAGTTCAATTGGGACAATTCTTTATTTAATATTCTTTGATTAGATTTTGAATAAAATTAGGCCTTTTCTTTTCTCGATACATAATCATGTTTTGCGTGTGTGTGATTGTTATTTCTTGCATATCATAAGGTTCAATTAGTAGTAATGGAAAATTGAATCTTGGCACGATTACCGCACTCATTCGTACTTCTGGGGGCTTGAGAGATCTTCAAATAAATTTGTCTACAAATTAAAAATTCTCTTTCATACCTAAGCCTTAGTATTTAAAGATATATCTTGCACAACATCTTTCATATTCTTTCTTACTTACCTCTTTTGACAACTTAGGGAAGAGAAATGAGCAGCCTCATTAGAGAAATCATTAAAGACTAAAGATCATTAGAAGGTGGCAATTCCAAAAAAAAAAAGATAAGAGAAAGACGAATAAAAAATAAAAAAAAAACAAAGAAAAAATTCAGCTAATGAACTACGTTCGACTTGATCCTTTCTAAAGGGTACGTAGGCAGCTTAGATTTATTCTAAGTCCAGTTGCATCAAAAAATATCTCTTTCAATATGTCATTTCTCCTGATTAGGTGATACTGTCTTAAAAAGATCCACATAAAATCTCAAAACTTGTCTAGACTTCTTCTAAAAATATAGACATGAAATCCAATACTGTTGAAAGATAAGTACCATTATTCAGTATCACCAAAAGAGTTGCAAAACACATCAAATCTAATTAGAAGCAACTCTCTCTTAAAATCTAAGTCAAAGAAGACTTAATAAGCCACCACAAGTCAGAAAAACAACTTTACTCAGAACATGGTCTAAATCAGAATTAGGAATATTGAGAGGTTAACTGGAAAACCCAAATGGGGTGGTTGACACCGAAAGTACGCTTGAGTGCCTTAATGATCTGGGTATTCATTTATTCATTATTATTGCTTGAACTTTCTGATATGTTTGAGATAGTAGTTGCATTGCATGTAATCATGTTCATGTAAAAAATTAAAACTCTTTTCAAAATTGGGATACTTTCTTACCTTGGATAAAACAAAACAACTATAGGAGTTATAAGGGCCCGTTAAGTTGAAAACTTGATAATTCAGGCAGCTTAAGTAAAATCTAGGGCAAGCAAAAAGTAGGAACCCACGTTGGAGTTCTCTCTTTAATTGATAGGGGTAGAATGCGCTCAGAATGTCTCAAAGTGGTCCTTCTATAGTATATCTTGATAGATGGGAGTCCTCAATGATGAGATAGTTTAGTTTAGGTTGGTCTTGAATGAAAAGTGTGGGCAATATTAGTGTATTAATGAAGCTTTCAAGTGATAATATCTTTTAGAAGAGAAATACATCATAGCATTAAGGACTTAAGCCTAGGTATCATAGAGATCATCATGAGTAGAATCCTAACCAATGCACCCTTCCCGAGTCAGTCATTGATGCCTAGGCTTAAATACCCATCTTTAAAGTCTCTTAAGCCTAAACACCAAAAAGCCCAAATCTAGAGTTACAGAACTTAGATTCTTTCAAAAGGCTTCCATGTTCAATTCACTTCATTGAGCTAGTACTTGAAGGTCTCAAAAGATATCTGGGTGCTTTTCCTTGTTTAAAAGATTTAAATTTTCCAAAAAGAATCAAAAGAACCATTATAGGATTGTATTTCAGATCACACACTCATGTATCAATCATGCACGTGTATCTCTCTAATATTCGTATTGTGCATTTTCATGTCTAATAGAACTCATACTTGTCATTTGTCATATGTATGTTTAGTCTGTCATAAGCTTTCATATATGTAGATCATGCATTCCACGTGTAAGTGTTCTACATGCATCTAATTATATGAATTATGGGCATTAGGTTGCATGAGTCAAGTCTATTTCTTCACACGCTAGGTTGTATTTCGCCCTCCTGCATTAGGAAAAATATCATTTTGCTTTAGCATATTTTTTCTTCATTTGCATCAAATGCATGAGTTATATTCATCTTCCCAAATCAAACTTAGTCACCTTGTTTTAAATTGTATCATATTTGATCTTATATTTTGTGATGCATAACATATGTAGGGTTCATTTCATCATTAAGGAGATTAAAAAAACATCATTATGTGCATTAGGTTGCATAAAAATCGTTGTATGCATGAAATTGCATTTAAGCCATTTACATTACATCATGTAAATCAAACTTGTTGTATGTAATGTGTCTTAGAAGATTTAATCATTAGAGATTATCATTTTTTCATCATAGACATTCATATGTATAAATAGAAGTGAGAATCATCTTTTCATTAGTGTGCATAGGAAAAATCATCATCATCATCATCATCATATGTATCATCCAGCATGTAGAAAAAAAAAAATAACCAAGATCATCATTTCATGCATCAGCATGCATAAATAGAAAAATAAATAGTTACATACATAGATTAAATCAATTCATCATTCATAATAAATTACGTTTTCATTATTTGCATTAGGTTGCACAAATTAGATTCACTACAGGTATCATAATAAATGTCATTCATAATCATTGTAAATATGCAATAGTCATGCATATGCACTGTATGCACCTCATTCATTCCATTACACATCATATGTGTTGGGAATATTGAAGAAGAAATAGTCATTCGCTGATTTTGGGGGCTCTTACCTCACCTCAAGAAATAATTCACCTTAAGAAAGGAGGTTTTCTTGTCCAAGGAACCTTAATCAATCCAAAATTTTCCCAACAAAGATAAGTCTTCATTTGGAGGCTCTAGTTAGTGAACAAGGAGACATTGAGAGTTGCATTTTGGCATGTGCTCGTAAGGTAAGTTTTCTATGCTTTTTTATTTTTAAGATTTTGAAAAGAATTTTTCCTCACAAAGTCAATTAATTTCAATCTCAAAATTTCAATCTCGGAATTCAATTTCCATTTCAATCTGAAATCCAACCAAGAAATACTTTTTAACACTGACCATAGATAGCGGAGGTGTTAGTCCATCGACATGACTATAAAATGTTTGTATGGGATCTTTTGTAGCATGCAGATGTGTTACGACGCTGATTGTAGATAGCGGAGGTGTCCCCCAGATCGATTTTATTAACGAGAGTCCTTTGGGTTTTTCTCTCAAGTGGCTTCCCTATGAACGAGTAGAGGATGGACTGTGTGCGAACTACGTGGGGTTTGATTTCATTTCTCATGTAATTGAGGATGGATACGTAGGCACCCTCATTGGGGCAAATCTAGAAATTTCAAATTCCAAATGTCTGTTTTCACGAACTACGCAGGGTTTGATTTCGTCCCTCATGTAATTGAGGATGGATACGTAGGTACCCTCATTGGGGCAAATCCAGTAAATCAAAATGTTTTATCTCAAATCTTCTTAAGAATATTTCGTAGGTGGAATTTTCTTAATCCCCAGTGGATTATGGTTTCACTCCCGCACAATTTGAAGTAAGTTAGCCAATTTATCACATCTCTTTTAGACTATAGCTTGCCTCCCTTGTGGTTTCAAGTTAGTATAGTTACCGATTTTTGCATTCTCAAAAAATGTAACCATTTTCAGTCCCTAGTCATTATTTGGTTTCTATGGACTAATTATTCAGGTGTAATCATCAGGCGGAGAACATCTAACCAGATACACAAATCTCTTATTTTTTAAAACTTGTACTTTGCACTATCATGTATAAGTTTAAAAATCTTCTTATGCATAATTTTCTAAATTATTGCATTATTTTCAAAACCAGCATAGATATGGTGGAAAAGTGGGGGCTAAGTGTTAACCCTCGATTTACGCACCCAAGACCTAATGGCGATATCCAGTAGATTATTTGTGAACTTGGTGTATAGGAACTAACAAAACTTAAATAAAATAAGTTTTTATTTAAAAAATGCATTTTATAAAGTTTAAAATTTTGCCTCGGATAGGTTCAATCAGCAGCCGATTGCACCTTTAATCGGCAGTGTACATTGCCGATTAGCCCTGATAGATTTTGACCATTTCTTTGCATTTTACTAATCAAATCAATTAAACCTTTGATCCTATTTGCTTTCAATTCCAGCTGATGTAAGCACATCCAAGGGTCATTATTCATTTTAGTGACATCACTAAAATGAATCCTAGCCCTTGGAAGACTTTAAAATGAGAAACTTTAGATTAAAACATAAGTGTAATCTCAAGCGTCCATTTTAGGGTTAAATCTCTATATAAAGGCATGTTTTACCTATCTAAAAGGCGAATTAGGAATCTCATGTGTTCAGACTAGCAGAAAACAAAGGAAAATATAAGAGAAAATATCAAATCAAGAGAGAAAAGAGAGGCTAAACTAGGCAAGTTAAATCAAAAATCCTAGTTCATGTACACCTTTG
>CANXYA012840928.1:0-13494 GCA_948193465.1 Acalypha hispida
TAACTTTTGCCTAAGGCGCCCAGTTCTGTTTTTTGGATTTTCACCTTAGCGAGTCGCCCTAACTTTTGCCTAGCGTACTCAGTTCTATTTTTTGAGTTTTCACTCTAGCGGGCCCAGGTGGTGTTTGAGCACAAGACTCCAATCCCATTGATCCTTGCTGTGAAACTGCTCGGATTACACCATCTTTAGGATGATGGTCTTCATTGTTGTAGAGGTAGTGTATTGCTTCTTCAGGTAAGCTCTTGCAACCATATCTAATCTTCAATTCTATACTACATGACCCTGACTTTTGCCTAAGGCGTCCAGTTCTATTTTTTGGGTTTTCACCTTAGCGAGTCGCCCTAACTTTTGCCTAGGGTACTCAGTTCTGTTTTTCGAGTTTTCACTCTAGCGGGCCCAACCTTATCACTCCATTTTATGCTCTAACTTTTGCCTAGGATAATCAGTTTTGTTTTTCGAGTTTTCATCCTAGCGAGCTTTATTTATTATTTTCTCTTTTTTGTTTTTTTGTATTATTATTATTTTACATGGGCATAAAGCATAAAAATTTGCAAACATTTTAAATTTTTTGTGCTTTACTTATTGTGTTTCATCAATCACTATGATACAATAAATAATAAATGATACGTACATGATTTTGCCCCCCAGATATGGTTACAAGAGCGGTTGAGTCTTTGAGATCCATCAGCTGCTAGTACCATTGAAAGCTACAGACTTCAATAGTTCCAGAGACAACGTCTTAATAGGGAGTTTTACAGTCGTACTTCAGAGCAGTGGATGACTTTCTTGGATGAGTTCACTGATGAGCAGACTCATCATTACTGTCCTTGGTGGCATCTCACTTCTGTTACTACTGAGACTATTGGAGGAGTTGTACTCCTAGCTGGATTTGGAGAGCTCACATACTACTACCCTTCTCGAGTGTGCAGACAGTACGACTTCCCTGTGTCTGTTGAGCAGCTTGGATCTTATGAAGTATATGATCTCACCCAGCCTATGATTGACCAGATTGAGAGGACATGAAGCACTAGAAGAGAGATCATCATGATGAGTCATCGTGCCCCCAGTTCTTATGCACCACCTTCATACTATGAGTGGGTTTCCATAATGACTGAGACTTTGGATCACAGAGCTCGGGTTGTTAAGACTAGAGCCATTCTAGCAGGAATTGTTCAAGGAGCTCGAGTTTGAGTCATTTTCAACATTCAACATAACTCAGAAATGAAGAAACTTGAAGAAAATCTGGAACTTTTATTGCTTTGCTTTTGATGACGATTACAATCAATGTGTACACCTTATAACTCCCTATTTGCATCATATGCCTAACCTTTACTAGAATTTTCATGGTTCATATATATGATCACATTAAATTTCAAATTGTGTATGAGCAGTTATCAAATACATATGCATGCTCAACATGAAAGAAAGATTTAGGCAAATATAAATAAGCGAACGTGTATTGTACACTCCATAACATCGCCGCTTAACCCTTCCTTTCAAATTTTCAAGTTAAACTCTCAATTATGCTCTATCTTTTTCATGGGCATGGATTTGTGTTTTTAGCTTTTCTACTCATCGAGCTTTGCCCTAACTTTTGCATGAGCAAGCATTTCTATTTTTAGCTTTTCTGCTCATCGGGCTGTCTACTAAGGAGATTTATTTATTTTTCTCTTTTTGTTTTACCCTCTCCTTTTTCAAGGCATTGCTTTTTTGGTCTTCAAAAGAAGTATTTCTTCAAACGATCCATATTGATTGGCTCCAAGAATTCATTCCCCTCCACATTTGACAGTTTAACACCACCTTTTGCGAAAATCTTCTTAACCAAGAATGGGCCCTCCCAATTAGGCCTAAACTTGCCTTTTGGGTCTTGAATTGTGAGACGGCATTGCTTAAGTACCCAATCACCTTCTTTGATCTGAACTGGTCTAACCCGTTTGTTAACAACTCTGCCCATCTTCCTTTATTGAAGTTATAGATGATACTTTGCCCTCAATCGCCTCTAATATAGTAATTCCAATTGGTCATATATGGCTTGAGTCCATTGCATTTATGGAACCTTAGTGTCGAAGACAACTTTCAAAGATTCTTTCTTGATTTTTTTATGGTAAGACAGCCTCCATTCCATACACCAAACTAAATGGAGTCATATCAATCATAGTCCTGTATGTAGTTCTGTAGCCTTTTAGAGCATACTTGAGCTTGGCTGCCCAATCTTTGTATGTTACAACCATCTTGGATAAAATCTTCTTAATTGTTTTGTTTGTAGCTTCTACTTGACCATTAGCTTGCGGTCTATATGGAGAAGATTTGTGATGAGCGATTCCATTCTCTTGCAAGAACGGCTTTGTCTCTCCTTGAAATTGAGGCCCGTTATCAGAAATGATGCTATTAGGAGTGTCGAACCTTGTTACTATATGTTCATCTATGAATTCTTTCACATGCTTAGCAGTGATGTTGGTATAAGACTTAGCTTTCACCCATTTGGTGAAGTAATCAATTGCCACAAGCATATAACGATGTCCATTAGAAGCTTTCGGATGAATCTCCCCTATTATATCAATTCCCCACGTATAGAATGGCCAAGGAGAAACCATTGAATGAAATTCTGAAGGAACCATATGGCTTAAATTAGCATGAATTTGGCATTCATAATAGCACTTGATGAATCTGTTGCAATTAGTTTCCATTGTAGACCAATAGTAACCTTGCCTCATGAGTTTGCATGCTAAAGTGCATCCATTCATGTGAGGACTGCAACTTCCTGTATCAATTTCTTCCATTAATTCTCTGGATTCTTTTGTTGTCAACGCATCTCAAATGTATGCCATTGAACACTCTTTTATAGAGTACACCATCGTAGTAAATGAAGTTCTTAGCCCAATACCGAATTGTAGCCTCATCTTTTCTAGAAGCTCCCAACGGATACCATCTTTAATGAATGTCAAAACATTGTGATAACACAGTCTTTCATCATCTTTCTCATTCAAATTGCACACCTCGTGTTTATGGCAAGGTAATTTAGACTTAACCACCACAATCAGAGTAATCATATGGCTTTCTTTTTCACCTTCCCATACTAAAGCTAAGCACGACAAAGCATCAACTAACTTATTATTTTCTCTTTTCTTTTGAGTGAAGTTACACTCTTTAAAGCTCTGGATCACCTTATCTAAGTGTGCTTTGTATGGTTTCAACTTCTCATCCAACACGTCCCACTAATTTAGGGCTTGATTAATCACAAGAGCAGAATTTCCTATCACTTCAATCTCCTCGATTCCCATCTTATGAGCTACCTCTAAATCAAATATGCAAGCTTCATATTCTACCATATTGTTGGTCACTAGATAAATGAGCTTTTTAGAGAAAGGAAGAATCTCGTTTTCAGCTGTAAACAAAATAACTCCAATTCCAGCACCGGACTTATTCACAGCACCATAAAAATACATTCTCCAACTTTACAAAGTCAATGCTCCTACCATTTCACCAGGAAAATCGACTTCGTATTCTTGTTCATCGTTCTCAATTGCCTGCATTACTAGAAACTCAGCTACATATCTTCCTTTAACCACTTTCTTAGCTGTATAAGTGATGTCAAAATGTGATAGCAAAATCAACCACTTTGCAAATTTCGCCACCAAAGAAGGACAATGGTATAAGTGCTTCAATGGATCAATCTTAGACACAACATCTATTTTGTAAGAATGGAAGTAATGTTCCCACTTTTTCATCAGCCATACCATCACAAGACACATGTTTATAACTAGATCAAACTTCAGCTCGCTCAGAAGAAACTTCTTATTCAAATAGTAAGCTGGGTGTTCAACTCCATTAATTTCTTGGACTAACATGGCTCTAACAGAATCTTGTTCAATTTCCAAATAAATTGTCAAAGGCTTTCCAAGTCTTGGAGGTTGTAAAACAGGGGGAGAGACTGAATAAGCCTTGATCTTATCGAATGCTTCTTGACATTGTTCATTCCATACTATTGGTTGATCTTTTCTCAAAAGCTTGAAAACTGGTTCACAAATAGTAGTTAGCTTGGATTTGAAATGATTGATGTACTGAAGCCTTCCAATAAAACCCCTTACTTCTCGTTCAGTCGTAGGAGCTGGCATCTCGATGATCGACTTGAATTTATCCGGATCTACTTTGATTCCTCTTTGGCTAACCACATGCCCTAGCAACTTTCCAGAAGTTTCACCAAAGACACACTTCTTTGGATTAAGTCACAAACTATACTTCTCAATTATGGTTAAAAACTTATCCAAAGCTTCCAGATGACCTTCTCTTGTATCCATCTTTACAATCATGTCATCCATGTACACCTCCACCTTTTTATGAATCATATCATGTAACAAGGTAGTGGCAACTCTCTGACATGTAGCACTGACATTCTTTAGACCAAAAGGCATCACTCTATAGCAATATGTTCCCCATTCTGTAATGAAGGCAATCTTGATCTTGTCTTTAATATTCATGACAATTTTGTTACAGCCTAAAAATCCATTGATGAACGAGTACATCATATTACAAGAAGCATTATCAACCAAATTATTAATATTAGGCAAAGGAAAATCATCTTTTGGGCAAGCATCATTCAGATTTCTGTTGTCAACACACGTTCTGACTCTTCTATCTTTCTTAGCGACCGGGATAATGTTGGCTAACCAAGTTGGATAATCCACAACTTCGAGGAATTTGGCGTTGATTTGCTTTTCGATCTCAACTTTTACCATATCAGCCCATTTTGGTCTAAGACGATGTAATTTCTGTTTAACCAGTTTTACATCTGGATATGTGGGAATGCAATGCTCAATAATTTTTGGATCAACGCCAGGCATGTCTTCATATGTAAAATTAAATGCCACTTTATGTTTCTTTAGTATTTTCTCGAAACCTCTCATCTCACACAATGTTAAGGAGTGTGAAATTTGAACAAGTTTTGGATCTTCTTTAGTTCCAATGTTTATATTGTCAAAATTAATGCTTTTAATGCTAAGTATGTTATGCATGTGATAAAAAATATAAATAAAGCTGTCAAAGTAAAGATCAAACAATGGATTTCAAATCATTGTTGAGTACATCATCAAAAGGAATGCCAGCAAAGCTTACATTAGAAATGTGAAGTTTTTCTATACCAGTTGTTATAAGATTAATGAAGACATCCTCAGCTTTGAAGCTAGCTATAAGCATCTTCAACTCGAGCCAGTCTTTCCTCTTCATGCTTATTTTCATTATCCATAGCCTCCTTGATAGCAGGCATTACCATAGATTCCATAACATTGTTGAAATCGAAAGCTCTGGCATTGACCATTTCTTCTTCATCATTAAGCTTGGACTTCTTGAAAGGAAGTTCATTCTCATCCTCTTCAATCTTAGGATCTTCAATCACATGAGGCTTTAGAGCAAAAGTGACCATCTTTTTGACAATCGTCCTCTTAATGACACTCTTTTATCAAGCTCTTGCTTCTTGTGAGCAATAGAATCATTAAAGATTTTAAATTGGTCCTACATGAGCACATTTCCATTTTTTGAGATGATGAACCCCCTCATATTTATCTTTCTTACGTTTTATCTCATCACCTCCATGCATGATCACTTCAGTGGAGATAAAATCTTTGAGAGATTTGTTAGTACGACTCTTGGATTTTGAAGAAGAAACACCATCAAAACCAAGTCCTTTGGTGCTCTTTTGGGTGGGCATCTTGAGAGGTTCTTTTATTCCTTGATTGTATCTTCCTAAACTAGTCCCGAGAATATAGTTTAATGGAGAAAGCATATAGAGAGCACTTCCATCATCAATATTATCTTCAACATCAATCATGTTGATTGAATTGAAGCCTTGAAAAGGAGGGAATTGAGCGCACAAAGTAGCAACTTGAAATTCAGGGTTCTTATAAGCTGGTATAGAGACTATTCTTCCTTTATATGGAAATTTAATGCATTTGTGAGATGTGGATGGAAGGACATCCCAAGAGTAAGCAAAAGTCATTGGGATATCAATAACCACAAATTCAACATTAGACTTAATTTCACCAACAGTTACTACAGCCTTAAAAGTTCCTACAACTCTCCTTTCTGAGTCATCATAAGCTCAAATTATTTGTGAAGATCTCTTTATTTGGTTCTCTCGCACTCCAAGCTATTGAAGAGATTTAAATGGACAGACATTTAGACTGGACCCATCATCCACCATATAACAAGCAACCCTTTTATTGAATATGGAGACTGTGATGTAGAGAGCTTTAGTGTGATCAGGTCCTTCTTTAGGTAAGTCTTTATCGGTAAAATACACATGCCCGCACTCCTCTGTAGGCACTTTCCTTTCTAGCATCTTCACCATCTTATTTGGAGACGATGAAACAAGAACTGTTATCTTGTTAAGTGCATTGAAAAGAGCATCCCAATGATTAGGAGATTCAGAAATTAAATCCTAAATCGAGATTGCAACTGGAGTTCTTTTTAGTTGCCTAATCAAAGGGATCTCCTCCTTCTCCTTTGAAACGTCTTGAATGATATCTTCCAAATCAACTTGGACCTCTTTTGAAGCTAGATTATAGACTCTTTCGGATCTTGTAATTGGTTGTACATAATCATCATCTTCGGCATCTATCCCACCTTGCTAAGGCACCATCTTGAGATAAGAAGAACCATCTTCGTCTTCCTCATCACTACTATCATACCATATGTCAATCATATGGCACCTTTCATATATCTTGCTTACATTCTTTCTAATCTCTTTAGTAGGCTTGCTTCCATTAAGAACCATGAACATGGCTATCACCTCTTCCTTAGAATACCCATCCTTGACAATCAAGCACACATTGTCATTCTTATTATCTTGAATACCCTTATAAGCAACATTAACTTGATTATACTTCAGGAGTGGATTTGTTTTTACACTCGGTTTGTCTTCAGGATCTCTTACTACACCTTGATCAATCAAATCTTGTATCTTGTGCTTTAGCTTAAAAAAGTATCAGTACTATGGCTCCCTTCACTTTAGTGGTAGGCACAAAATTTTGAATCATCCGAACCCAGAGGCCTTGAGAGAACTGGACCAATTGGAGCAATAGTTCCCCTTTCAAGTAACCTTTGGTACACAACTGAGAGTGCCAGTTAAATTGGGAAAATCTTCTCTTACCAGTTAAATTGGGAAAATCTTCTCTTACTTGTTGAAGCTTGAACAATGTTGATATCAGCAGGGGCACTACTTGAGATGAAAGCATTTGCAGTTGTAGTAGCTTTTGTAGTCTTGAAATCGTTCAAATCTTTCTTCCTAATAACTTTGTATCGTTCCACCGTGAGCCCGATGGTATACATTTTAGTGAAATTTCTGAAATTTTGGAATCTCATGGCATTCCTAAATTATGGTAGTGCTCCATCTATTAATTTCACATCATGTCTCTCTCCTCCAATTTATGCTTTAGTTGACCGGCCTTGGTCATCCACCGGTTCAAATAATCAGAGAAAGATTCATTAGCTCTTTGTTTCTCCATCTCCAGGTCCAAGAGAGTGGTCTCGAGCTGAGCTTGAAACCCAAACTGCTTTATCATAGCTTTACAAAGTAATTCCCAATTGCCATTAGTGTGACTATCCAACTTGTGGTACCAAGCTAGAGCAACTCCCTCCAAAATAAGTCAGTCTTTTGATCATTAGTCAAGGCAGTTGATTGCATCACATACACATAGGTCTTTAAGTGAAGGTGTGGATCACCAACCCCTCTATACTTTTCCATCTTGGGCATTTTAAAACCTTGAGGAAGTTTCCCGTTACCATCAAGTGAAAGATCTTCAAAATCAAGACTTGCTCCAAAGCCTTTATCCACCATCATGTGCTTCAGCTTCTTAACCTCACTAGTCATTGCTATTGCTTATGAAGAATTTGACAAACTTTCAAGAGTAATGCGAGGAGTGTATTCTTCTTGATCATCAAAATCCATATCAAAAGGGATTTGATGTGAGGAAGTCTCATGAGCCTTGGCCTTCTCCTTGAATGCCTCTCTAGCCTTTTGTTCTTACTTTTGTTGCTTGTGAGCTAAGTATGCCTCAATCCTTGTAAGGGATGGAGACACCTTTTCATCATATGCCTTAACTAGAGCTTAGGTCAAAATGTGATCAAGTTCTTCTCTCGTAACAAATTCATTTATCATCTAAAACACAAGGTAACAAGTATTAGTAGGAAATAAATAAATTCCTAGATGCATGAATGCATGAACATTTTATACTACAAAATGCATGGAAATGTTACATGTAATGTACACACGTATATGGCTACAAAAGAAATAGAGGTTAATGTACATACAAATGAGAAGTGTTATGCACCCTATATGATGCATGGCATGAATGCTGGGTTAATTTACAAAGTATAGCACATTTATATAACACATAATACAAACACATGTACCATTCACCATCCTTCCTTCCAACCTTATGACTCCCTCGTGGTCATCTTTCACTTTATATCTTATATAATGAGCTAAAGAGACCTAAATCCTTGTTTGATTATGGATTAAATCTGGTAGCATAACACCTTATTTTTTATGATTTCAAAATTTTGAGCAAGGACTTAGATCATAAGCTCACTATATAAACTATAAAGTTGGTCTATAGAAAGCATACACAGAGTATGCAATAGATTTTAGGTTCTAATTTACAACATGAGTTTAGAAAAGGCACCATTGGTCCTTGTATCCATCAAAACCTAACGTGACAAACAACAATGTCATGTAGCAACTTAGGAATCGAAGTGGCTAGGTTGAAACCGAGCACCCCAAAGGTCACTTTTTAGGTGAGCCAATAAGCATGACAAGGCCAACCAATAGCACGGGTAAGGGGACATTTTTAAGGTCCTAAGTGCTTTCTAAAGCACTAAATTCTAGGCCCATGAATGCATTATTATTTACAAAAACCAAAAAGAAAACCTCATATTACGCATAATGTAATTTAAAATATATAGTAATAGTCAAGTGGAAGTCCTTAGCGGAGTCGCCACTGTTAGAGGCCCCTTTCGATCCCACGAAGGAGTTTGTTTTGTGAATAGCCCCTCGCCATGGGTGAGCCGGATATACCATAATCCTTTGGATCCTTGGAACTATTTTAAGCTTGAGAAATGGAGTCGACATTATTGGCGCCCTAAATTTTCCATAGGTGTGAATTGGATATTCCCTCACTATAGGTTAGCCAAATTCTTTGGATCTCGGAAAATATCCTAAGGTTAGAAACGGTAATGAAGTCTTGAAAAAGTGTGGAGTCGCCACCCAGACCAAAATCGGGAAATGGTTAAGATGGTCAAGGCCTGGAAGCCACCACCTCACCCTTCAAAGATTCGGATTTTCCAATCTCACTCGATATACGTTTTATCTTACAAAATAATGTGTACAAAAATTCCAAAAAGCATTCACAACATCCCATACATACTTCACAATCGTCCAAAAGCACCAACATAATAGAAATAAAGAATAGGGGTACATCGGAAATTAGGGAGGAATATAACACAAAAATTAAATATTGCTGAAATTCAGAAAATAGCAGGCTAGAGCACCAAAAAGTGGCGTGAGCCACCTCTAAACAGGGCTTGTACCAAAATTCCACTCCAAACACAAAAAATGTTAGTCTAATCACAATTATAGGTGTCCAGTCAAGGTCCAAGGGTTCGAATTTAGCCAAATTTAAGGATTTTAAGTTCATTAATGGTGTCTTAAGTCCAATTGTCCAATTTGTCCAAATCTCCAAAGCTTAGGGAATTAATTATAAATAATATAATAAATGACATAATAATGAAAATGAATGACATAATAACAAAAAGTGCATAAATGTAAATGGAGCAAGTAAATAGCATAAATTAAATAAGGAAATAACAAGAAATTAACAAGAACTGGTTTCTCTTCATCAGGATTAAATAAAATATCATTAAAAAATTTAATGATTTAAACCATAAATTAGAAGATCATAAACTAAACAAAGCTAAAATGAAAAATAAAGTAAGAACCATCACACAAATCCATCATAGCATAAGCTAGGAAAGGTTAAAAATAATGAATCGAGAGCAAGAAATAAAGAAAATAAGGGTAAGGCATAAACATAAATTAAAGGAACATAAATAAAACAAGAACAAATCCCTCCTTAATCCATCTCAAACTTATGTTATCCTTGATGAATTTAATGTTAAACAAGTGTAGGAACACTCTTTTGAAGGGATAGAATCAAGATTCAAAGCTTAAAGGATTAAAGAAGCAATAAACAAAAAGCTAAAATTCAAAAAAATGTGGTGTAAGCCACGAATTTAGCCTCCCACACCACCATTTTAGGTGGCTCACACCACCTATTAATTGGCTTAAGCCACCAGTTTTCTGAAAATTTAAAAAAGTGCGAGAATATCTTCCAAGTTCCATTTCTAAGCCATTTTTTAGGCTAAAAACAAAGTCTAAGCTCACAAACAATAGGATCGACACTTTTTACCCTCATAAAGGTGCTTAAAACTTGATTTAAACAACAAAAACCATAACAATAAGATCAAATTTAGATTATAAAAAGAATTCACCTTTAACTTCAAGACTTTGAATTTCTTGAAATTAATGATTCAAAACCAAGAATTGATGTGTTTTGAGTGTTTTGGATTGATTTGATGTGTTTTTGATGAGTTTTAGATCTAAAATTAAGAGTTCATTAAGATTGAGAGCTTTGATCAAGATGATGAATGAAGAAAAAAATGGAGAGAAAAAAAAGAGCTTATAAGCTAAGCCAAGGTCCTTTTTTTTGGTCTTGTTGTTGTTCCAAAAATGAGAAAACGAGATCTTTTATAGTAGGCATATAGGTTTTTGAGATTGTGCCAAGTGGCATAAATCCCCAAGTCTCATTTTTATCATTTTTTGTGTTTTTTTCTTTGGTTGGAATTTTGGAATAGGTCGTTTAAACCACCATTTTTTTGGGAAAAATGGTATCATGAGCCACTTTGAATGGTGGCTTGGGGAGATATAGTGGCGTGGGGCTCTAAAATGGTAGCTAGAGGCTCGATTTCTTCAAAAAAACGTGTGAAAGGTTTAAAGGTGAAAAGGCACTCCAAACACATCAAATTCATCACTTTGAAGCTAAAAGTAAAGTCATTTTATAACCACCACTAATCTTGTATGAATTATGGTTCCTTCTTACGAGAGTGGCTTACCACCATTTCTCATCATCGGGTATACCTTGCTTGATCTAAGTACGAGGGGTAGTAAATAAGGGTTAACGATTTGCCCCCTTGATTTGAAATTATAAGTACGAAGTATGTATATTTTCAAATTAAAAGACTGTTAACAGGGTTGAGAAGTCATACCTGAACTTACCTGTCGCGTATGACTCTCTGGGGATGGAGGATGAGAATAGGACTCATTCTGAGCTCGGAGTGCTGCACATCGGGACTCCATGGGGAAGAGAAAATACAATCTGGGAATGCGAGTGAAATAGCCTAAAGAGTGATAAATATTCGAGGTAGCCTCGAGTTTTGAAAATCATTACTTGGTGAAATAATGAGAAAATTTTGGATAACTTTCCGATTTAAAAATCATAATTTTGCTAAATGGCGAGAATAAAAATGTTGATTTGATTTGGAAAATTCATCATTTTGCTAAATGATGAGAAATGGAGATTTTGATCTGTTTTGGAAAATTCATCATTTTGCTAAACGATGAGAAAAAAGAGATTTGATTTGAAAATTTCATCATTTTGCTAAACGATGAGAAAAGAAAAAAGAAATTTCATTTGAAAATTTCATCATTTTGCTAAACCATGAGAAAAGAAATTTGATTTTGAAAGGAGTGGAGCTGGCCTCCAAATTTGATTTTGAAAAGAGTGGAGTTGGCCTCAAAATTTGATTTTGATTTTGAAAGGAGTGGAGCTGGCCTCCAAATTTGGTTTTGATTTTGAAATGAGTGGAGCTGGCCTCCAAATTCTATTTTGAAAAGAGTTTTGAGTTTAGAATGTACCTTGGTGAGCATGGTTGGTGATGGGGACATCGTGGGGATGAGGACGCATCCCATCTTCTGGACGAATAACTTTGAAAAGGAAATTTTGATTCTTAACCAAATTATTTGATCTATACTTCATTGGGGAAATAAGAGCTTTAAAATTAGTATGTTGAGGATGTTAGAGAACACTTGCCTTCTTGTTTAAAGTTAAATCTGCAAAATGGAAAAGAACACACCTTTCCTTCGGCTATTTAAACATCTTGGGTGAAAATTTTATAATGAACTAATTTTCTTAAAATGAAGGATCATGCACAAGAGTGTAGTTGGCCTATTTGAAGGCTTAAGGGGATCCTATTTGAGTACAAGAGTGGTCTAGTTGAAGAGTAAGGGTATCCTATTCGAGTACAAGGGGCGGTCTAGTTAAAGACTAAAGGGTGTCCTATTCGAGGACAAGGGGTGGTCTTTGTTGAAGACAAAAGGGTGGTCTCTGTTGAAGATAAGAGATGGTCTTTGTTGAAGACAAGAAGTGGTCTTTGTTGGAGACTAAATGGTATCCTATTGAGGACAAGGGTGATCTTTGTTGAAAGCAAAAGGTGGTCTTTGTTGAAGACAAAGAGGAATCCTAATTGAGGATAAGGGGCAGATGAGTATGAGTAAAATGAAAGTTTAGAGATTGACCTTAGGCTTGTGTAATGTGAATGAAGCCTCTTCTTGAATCACAGTTTATTGGTGAGAATACTAGAGTTTTGAGACTCGAAGTCTTACCTCTGGATCCATGTTGAGTGAATGGAGTCCTTTCTTTTCGAGTTTGGAATGATCGATTTGCTTTGCAAGAAAACCTTTTTATTGAAGTTGAGCGTCCATTGATTGAAAGTCTTATTATAATGATTTAAAGGAATTTGAAACCTAGTTAGACAAACAAATGTAGATTAGGGATTATCGCTGCCCCCGGTACACGATGCTTATTCTCAAGCTTGCTCGTAACTTATTCTTCTTTTACTTCCAGCAAGGTGAAATTTATAAAAATGCATGAGGTGCATGAAATGCCTACTACAATGCATTGATCTAACAAAGGATATGCTTCTTGAAGTCATTGGATTGTTGATGATCTTTATTGAAACCGATGAAGAGCAGGATTCGTCTTGAGATCCCTCTTGACTTTGAAGGTGGGATTTGCCTTGAAACCCCATTTTGACTTTTAAGAATCTCATCGACCATGAGAGATGTCAAACCATTATCAAGTTGGATTAACATGACATAAATATCCCTTCAAGATCATTATTTGAAGTCTATTGAAAAGGAATTTGGAGTTTTATTTTAAAGGGTGATTGGTGAGTATTTTGCATCACGCTAAACTTTTAATAAAATTACAGAAATGAAATCACGAATTGTACAAATTCAAGAACGAAAATGGGCAACACGAGGTCGAACACGGGGATTTTTCGCGTTACTAAAATAGGGACGAATTAGGACAAAAGTGTAGCTAAATATAATTCAAATAATAATATAAAAATTATTAAATTAATTTAAACGTATAATTTTATTTT
>CANXYA012868921.1:0-10753 GCA_948193465.1 Acalypha hispida
ATGAATTGGAATTGGTTTTGTTTGATTGATTGGATTAGTAAATGGCTGATCTCTAATTATTTTAATATTGAATTGAGTTTTAAGTTTTCAGTTTTATAAGTTGATTAATTGATTGAACTTGACAACTTTGATTGATTAATTAATGAAGAGTTCTAAGTGATTAGGTTAGAGTTTTAATTTATTTTTCAGTTTTTAATTACTAGTAGTTCAGTCCCGAAATCATTTTAGAACTGCTCTAGACCATAAGAATTTGATTAACTTGGTGCTTGACATACAATCCCTGAGACGATACTCTTACTAAGCACTACGAAAAACAAGTCTGAACAGGATTTAATATCCAAAGTTTGATTTTTATGGCAATTTGGAGTTCTAATCCGAGAAGGATTCTTTAATATTAATCTGTTTTGATTAATATGAATCCAATAAGAATTCTGATTTCTAAAACCACTATATAAACATGTTATAGCTAAGGTAAAAGTATCTTATTCTCAATACTTGCACAAAAGTTTAATACCATAATTTCTCGTTAAGCGTAAAAAGTCATTCTCACACCCGAGGGACAAAGAGCTTTCACCAAGTCTTGCAGGTCAAATAGCTTACGTGGAAGTCAACAACAACTATTCGTAGCTCGACTTCAACATTGGTGCTCTCGTTGAGAGTCTTTTCTCTCAAGTTCGTTGAAAAAGCTTCGAATATCTAATAGAATCACTATTTTCTTATGATTCACATCTCCATGGCAGGAGGTAGTCTAGATGGCATGCCTCCACTGGAGGATGCGAGTGATGCGGAGGAAATTAATCAACGTAATGCACAAAACCACCAACAAGCGGCGCAACAAGTAAATGGCGGTGGATATGTACCCACAGATTGTTTTCAATCTCCTCAACACACAATTCCAACGTTTGGAACATGGGATAATTAGTATAATTACTATTACCAGCATGCATCTCAGCCAAACAGTGGTTATTACCAATACGCTCCTATGGAACAAGCACAGCATCCTCCTACAAGGAATATAAACATGTCTACCATGGGAAATCTGAATGAAGCTGCTACTGGTGGTCCTGGTGTAAGAGGCATACCCTTCCCTACAGACCTGTTAAAGACCATACAGGAAAGCGCAATCAAGGCTGCTATGAAATATTAAAACAGGACTCTTTAAGGTCTTTATCAACGGAGAGGAGGTCCAAAGGGTGATCATGAGCAACCCATCGTTCAAGTGATCCCCAACCTTCCCAGCAAAGGTCTTGATCGGTCGTTTCCCATACAGGAGAATCCCACAGGAGCAGTTCTAATGAGGAAGCCCGATCAAGATTCCAAAGATGGCTAGAAACTAACGAAGGCCTATAACTCAGCGGGACGTTCGTAAGTTGGTCAAAGAAGGGGTCGATAAACACAAAACTGGAGGAGATTCAGATGATGAGAAACTTGGCAAGAATAGGACACCGTTAGCACCCCGTATTGTCATGTCAAAGTTCCCTCCGGGGTTCATTATGCTTAAACTACCAAAGTTCGATGGCACTGGAGACCCTAAGGCCCATATAGCTACCTTTCTCTAGGCCATGCTGCTATGCGATGTTTCAGATTCTATCTTGTGACGTGTTTTTCCATATAGTTTAATAGGTTAAAGAAGGGTTCTATAGAGTCCTTTAATGACCTAGCCCATGAGTTTAAAACAAGGTATAAAATAAATATACCACTTGCTAAACATTCCATGGATCTCATGAGATGTAAGCAAGGTGAACATGAAACCCTCCAGAATTACATAGATAGGTTTAATAAAGAGGTTGTTAAGGTAGATTCCTTAAATGTCGACACAGTCCTTGAAGCGATTCAAGCTGGAACTCGATCTAAAAGGCTGCGAGAAAAGCTCCTCTATAAAAAACCTACTACGTTTATTCAAGTCACGCACATAGCCAATAAATGTGCAGAATTGGAGGACAAACTGGCCATCTTAGACATAAATGATGCAGCTAGGGCCAGCAATAATGCTAACCAAAATTCAATGCCAAAGGATACCAAGCGATGGAACAAAAAGTAGGACAATACAAACTTTAGCAAAAAGGATAGCTTAACTCCCTTAACTCAATCCAGGGATGATATCTTTATGTGGATCAAGCAAAACGGTACTGAGATAAATCGGCTGAAGAGGTTAAAGCCAAACGATAAAAGAGATAAAAGCAAATACTGTAGGTTCCATGAAGATTATGACCATGATACCGAAAAATGTTGGGACCTCCAAAAAGAGATTGAAAGACTAATCAAAGGAGGACAACTCCTAGAATTTGTCCGCAACAAAGGAGGCGACAAAAGGAGAAAGGATTCTGAAGGCGATAAGTCCAAAAGATCCCAAAAGAAGGGATGTTGTAGGTGTTATTAATGTCATCTTTGGGGGAGAAGAGTTATCAGGGAATTATAAAAAAAGCGAAAAAGAGAAATCTGTACACTTTCTCAAAAGGACTCTAAAACACCCCAGTAAATCTGTTTTGATGAAAGAGACATGAATAACATGTAACTACCCCATAATGAAGCCTCGGCAATCCAAGCCTACATCAATAATTACCTAGTTAAAAGGTTATTAGATGATGATGAGAGTGCAGTTAATCTCCTAACCTGAGAGCATGGAAGGATCTTCTATTAAGAAAGCCAATCACCCGAATAGGTGGAGTACCCATAAGTCCTATGGAACTCGTATACCTCGAAGTAGAGTTGGGAAATAGAGAAACAGGTCCTACTAGTATCTGTAAAATTCCATTCACAATAGTAGACATGCCTTTACCCTATAATGGAATATTAGGCAGACCTCTATTATTTGAAACTAGAGCAGTTACTAGTATTAGGTACCTAACTATAAAAATCCCAACTTCATTATATACAGTCACGATTCATGGGAGTCAAAGTGCTGCCAGAAGTTGGAACGAAGTACCCATTGAAAACAAGGACTCTAAGGAGACGTTTATTTTAAATGATAAGGACCTCCATGAACAAAAAAGTGAAAAGAAAGCGGAGTCAGTAGGTGAGCTTGTTCCTATAACCCTTAGTAATTAGAAGATTATTAAGATGGGTGTTAATATACAGGAGGATCTCAAAGAGGAATCCCGAAAGTCCTAGAATCCAATGCGACTACCTTTGCTTCAAGTCCAGGAGAGATAACAAGAATTAAATCTAGTAGTGCGTGTCATCGACTTAACATGTACAAAGACGCAACGCCTATTAAACAAAAGAAAATGAATTTTACCCTGGATCGTCAAAAGGCCATATCTGACGAGATTGACAAGCTAGAAGCGACAGGATTTATAAAGGAAACATATTATCCAAACTGGCTCGCTAATGTCGTATTGGTTAAAAAGCCAAATGGCAAATTTAGGATGTGTATGGATTTTACAGACCTTAATAAGGCATGTCCTATGGAATGTTACCCACTTCCTAATATAAATGCTTTAGTGGACTCCACTGTTTGATATAAACTCTATAGTTTCCTGGCAGCACAAGGATATCACCAAATCTCAATGTTTAAAGATAACTGCATTAAAACGTCCTTTATTGCTGATAAAAGAATGTATTGCTATACAAAGACGCCCTTTGGACTAAAAAATGTAGGAGCCATGTATCAAAGGCTCGTAAATAAAATGTTCCACAATTTAGTCCAAGAAGGAAAAATGGCAATATACGTTGACGATTTAATCGTAAAAAGAAAAACGGTTGAGGACCATGCAAAGGACCTATCCAAAGTCTTTAAGGAATTAAAAAAATATAATATGAAACTAAATCCGGACAGGTGCGCATTTGGTGTTAAAGCTGGGAAATTCCTTAGATTTCTCATATCTGAAAGGGGAATAGAGCCTAATCTAGAGAAGATAACAGCAATCATGGACATGCAACCTCCTAGGACTATTAAAGACATTCAAAAGCTAAATGGAAAGGTTACAGCTTAGGCATATTTATCTCTTAACTTTCTATAAAGCATTAAGGAATGTCAAAAAATTCAAGTGTTACTCAGCAAAAAGATGTCTAACTTTCTATAAAGCATTAAGGAATGTCAAAAAATTCCAGTGGAATGATGAGTGCATGAAGGCCTTTGAGGAACTGAAAAAGTTTTTAAGTTCACCACCGCTATTAAACAGACCATTAGAAGGGGAAAATCTATTCTTGTACATCTCATCTAGAGATGAAACAATTGCATCTGTCCTAGCTAGAGAAGAAGGGACTGAACAATTCCCTGTATATTATGTGAGTAAATCATTAAAAGGGTCAGAAGTTAGATACCCAAAAATTGAAAACACTTGCTTTAGTAGTGGTAATGACAGCCAAAAAGTCGAAACATTACTTTCAATCTCATACTATTGTGACTTGCACTGATCAACCTCTACGGAAGGCTCTCCAAAGACCTAGTACATCAGGACGTTTAGTTAAATGGTCGGTGGAGCTAGGCAAGCAGGATATAAGGTATGAACCTCGTCCTATTCTTAAAGCACAAGCACTTGCAGATTTTGTGATGGAATTAATAGGAAAGGAGAACAAACCAAAAGAGCCTAAAGTCATGTGAATCCTCTATGTAGATGGGTTTAATAATGAAACAGGCTCAAGAATCGGTGTGATCCTAAAAGGACCTTTTAAGGTTGAAATAAAATACACAGTAAGGTTGTCCTTTGAGGCCACTAATAATAGCTGGCTTAAGGATGGCATTAGAAGTCAAAGCAGAATCACTTTTAATCTATAGTAATTCACAGCTGGTAGTTGAGCAAGTAACAGGGACCTTTAATACTAAAGATGGGGTCATGAAAAAGTACCTTGCAAGAGTCAAATAGCTCCTGAAGAAGCTGGAAACTCTTGGGGGGAGAATGGACTATTGAAAGGAATCCAAGAAGTGAAAATGATCAAGCAGATCAACTTGCAAAAGCAGCTTCTGAATTAGGTGAGGAGTTCAATGAGATGTCCCTCAAAAAGGATTTAAAAGCTCCCACAATCAAAGCTGATGAGGTTTGTGTAATCCAGGAAGTAGATCCATGGATGGAACCTATAATTCAATACTTTCAAGAAGGAAAGTTACCTGAACAAAAGAATGAAGAAATTAAAATTGTTAGAAAGGCCTCTAGATATGCCATGAAAGAAGAACTGTTGTATAAAACGTCATTTAGTCATCCATGGTTCAGATGATTAACTAAAGATAAAGGTAACTATGTACTATAAGAAATCCATGAAGGAATTTGTGGAGCCCATGAAGGGGTGGCAGCCATTGCAAAGAAGGCAGTTTTACAAGGCTTTTATTGGCCTGCTATGGAAAGGACGCTAAGGAACTTGTAACTAAATGTAACAACTGCCAAAGGTTTGCAAATGTACCTAGACAGCCTCCTAAACCTTTAACCCCAATTGGCAGTCCTTGGCCTTTTGTTATATGAGGTATGGACATTTTAGGACCCTTTCCAATAGCCCCGGCTCAAAGGAAGTGGCTAGAAGTAGCCATTAACCATTTTACAAAGTGGGTTAAAGCAGAACCAGTCTCCACGATCTTTGAGGTAAAAATTACATCTTTCTTTGATAGAGAGGCCATTTATAGGTTCGGCATTCCACATACTCTCATTATGGATAATGGCAAACAATTTAATTGCCAAAAATTCAAAGAGTATTGCGCCTCACTTCATATTGATCTTTGATTCTCATCTGTTGAACATCCTCAAATAAATGGGATGACCGAAAGAGTCAACCAATCATTTTGAAAGGATTAGAGAATAGGCTTCAGGATCATAAAGGGGCCTGGGTAGATGAGCTTTATAATGTCCTTTGGGCATATAGAACATACCCCAAGAAACCAATTGGTGAAACTCCTTTCAAGCTAACATATGGCATTGAGACAGTAATCCCAGCTGAAATTGGAATGCCAACGTTAAGGGTACAACACTATAACCTAGAAATTAACACAAGTGAGCAAAGGTTATGCTTTGACCTTTTAGAAGAAATAAGGAACCAAGCTACCATATATGCTGAAAAATAAAAGAATAAAATGTCCAAATACTTCAACAAGTAGATTAAGCCTAGATCCTTCTCACAAGGCGACTTGGTGCTCAGAAAAAGCAGAAGTCAGAACAGGCAATTCCGGAGTCCCAAAACTCAGCCCTAAATGGGAATGACCATATAGAGTCAAAGCTGTACTAGGACATAGAGCGTAAATGCTTGAAACACTAGAAGGCAAAGATATCCCTCGAATATGGAATGGTGAGGCCCTTAAGATCTACAATGTATAGATCCCATAAGGGATGATATGTTCCTCTAAACAATTAAAGGTTAAAGCAGGAACATGAAGAAGTCCAGCAAGAGAAGCAGAAGGTCATTAAATTGTCCTTAAACTATTGGTTGGAAAGGACATAAAAGTTGACTTAGTTTAGCTGGTTACAATAGAAAATGCAATAAGTTTGTTTTGTATTTAGTTTTAAGTTAGCCATGAGCGTAGAACTTAGGTGAGTAGAAAAGCTATGTAATCACCAACTCGTTATTGAACTGTTTTGTCATAACGAGAAATTAATAAAATGAAATTTTGAATAAATAAAAATGAGCTCGACATAGGCCATGTTAGCTAAAATACAATAAATATATAACATACAAAGTCTAAAAGACTATAAAATGAAAGGGTTAAAAACCCTTTGAGGAACAGTTTTGTTCAATGCACATGATTTAAGGTTGTTGATCACATAATAAAAATCAAGTAAACGCACAAGTTGACTAAAATAATTGGTATTGCAATGTAAAGTTAACCCATAATAAGGCGATCTTAAAATTCCATGGTAAAAGATAAGACTATTGTAAAAAATCCTAAATCTTAAAGCTCAAAGTCGAGAAGCTATTAGATAAAGGTCATTAAAGGGCCCTAATTATCCATAATCCCCTGGAAGTTGGATGCCAACTGGGGGATAAATGGAAGATACGAACGTGAATGTTAGCTATGTTCAAGGTTGGAACTCTTGGAAAACCGTTAAGCATATGAGAAAATACCTTAGCATAATATTTGTAAAAGGCCCTAAAACAGCTGAATGAGCCTGTTTAAGGACCATTAAATTGTACCAAAAATAGAAGTACCCAGACTTCTGTTAAATACAGAATGGGTAACCCCATAATATACGTGTCCTTAATTGCACGACATGGGAATGAAATAAAAATTCCCAAACGTAAGGCAGGGGGGTTAAACATTCATCCATCGGCTTTATCAGCTAACTTCTCAGCTTCAGAGGTAATCTGGGAAATAGCAATGCGTTCTTGGATGGAGTAGTCAGGATCTTGGGAATCATAAGAACCCTTAGAATCGCCTCTATTGTCATCTCCTTCTGTTGCCGCGGGAGTCTCCTTTGGCACAACTTGAGTCCCCTTTTGTGCAGTAATGCGAGACTTAGCCCATTGGTTGGCGACCTTCATGCTACTGAAAGAGTCAATGAAGGACATGTCGTAGTCTGGGTGGCTCTTCAGGTTATCCTCCTTAACAATGGACTTCATAAGATCCACAGTCCCATATATTATGTGCTGAAAGGTCCCCTTATTTGCTGCATGGGCATCTTGATAACTCTTTTAAGCTGAGGCAAGTCCTTGTTTCGCTGTTACGAGTTCAAAAGAGCTGACATGAAGCTGGTCCTTCAAAGTCCCAATCTCTGCTTCCAGTTTAGCCCTTTCGGTGACATACCTAATGCTTAAGTTGGCCTTCTCCCTTTTCAGACCTGTCTTTGCATTCAATGCTTCTGAGGCATACTTCCTAGCCTCAGCAATATCAGATGCAGTAGACTTAGCCAGATAGGAGAAGCCTTGAAGACCTTGTGTTTTGTATACGAGGATGGGCATAAGCAGTTGTACAAAAATCAAAGGCAACATTTATGAGATTGAGCATGGAAAAGCACCTAGAGAATAAGACCAATAGATTTCTTGCGGATATCCTCTCTATCACCTTTTTCCAGATCTTCTACATCTAAAGGAAGCATAAGACACTCACCAAAAAGCTCACTGGTTCTCTCCTTTGACACTGAGTTAAACTTAGCAGTAAATAGGTCAACCATCTCATATATCCTTACTTCTAGTACACTTGGCTATAGTGGACTGAGTACCTTTAGGAAGTTCACGTTTATTGCCCTTTGGGGTAGTAGGGGCTGGAAGAAGCTTCTTGGAAGGAGTGGAAAAAAAAAAGGCTTCAACTCCATTTCCAGATCAATGGCCTCAGAGAGCCCCGAACTAGTAAGATTGGTAGTCTTGTGCATTTTGACCGAGCCCTTTTTGGCGGACTCTTGCTTCAACATCTCTTCATCAAAATCAGCAAAAAAGTCTTCCATGTCTATATAGTAACCAAAACAGAGGAAATTATATATAGTATGAATAATGTGTACAAATATTTAAAAGAAAAATGGTAATAAAAAAAATATTTGGTAACTCCATATCGGGTGAAAGGGCAGCAAAATCAGATTCCAAGAAAGGAATTGGGATCCCTCTTAACCCTTCAGAGATGATACTAAAGACAGCTGAATCGAGGTATTTGTCCCATAAAAGGTCAATAAGAGGGTTGTTCAGTGATAAATTTTTTTCTTTACAACATCTAGCAATTGCTGCACCTAAATCCTTATTTTTATTATCAGAAGTGATTTCTCTGTATCAGCTAGGGTAGACACCAGTTTGCGAGGTAAATTAGCAAAGGCAAAATCATGTGACCCAAGGAAGAATTTGCTATACCAATCCTGCAAAAACTCATGTTCATCTTTGAACAAGCTCCTAAAGGGTTTGGTAAAGATCAGGAAATAAGTAGTGTTTCTTCTTTGTTGAACCATGAAAATAGACTTAAATAGGTCTACTGTAGCCTCAATATTTAACCTAGAACAAACATGGCAGAACCCTAATAAGAACCGAATACTGTTGGGATGGAGCAGATACGATGGAAACTTATAATGCATTAGAAATTCAGACACAAACTGAGGTATGGGGAACCTAAGGCCAGCTGTTATATGCTCAGTGGTAATCACAAGCTTATCACTACCATGAACAACAGTTAAAACTGTGTCAGCATTGCATGGCTCTAAACTATAGTCTGCTATTAATGCACATAGAGTTTCCATATTTTCATAGTCCCTTTATGGCACTCTAGACCTAAAAAGCTTCAATATATCCATTTAAAATCAAAAGAAGGTGTTTTGAAAGAAAGTGTGACCGTAATCTTTTTCTTAAACGAGTAGTAATGAAGCCTGGTGCTATGAAAATGATCTGGAATAAGAGAAACAAATGATCAAAATGGAGGAACTTTAAAAATCAAAATCAAAGAGAGAAAGAATACAGAGAGAGACGTACCTGAAGGAGTTCTTGAGTAGTAAAATAATTGACAGCAGCAATTAATTTCAATTAAGTAGTCAAATCATCACTATCTCACCCTTATCAGCAAATCAAACTGACGCACTTGGGCTAGTGGTAATGGCCTTGGGTTTGATTTGTTTTGTTTAAATGCCAACATAAATGATGGTCTTCTTCAGGGGACTCCGTTGGACCCTAAGATTATTTAGAATCCTCAAATTACGGAAGGACAAAATGGTAAATTCCTTATTCTCATAAAAGGGCTGGATTAAATCTATAAAGCTCGAAAATGATAGAAAAGGCCCATAAGAAATCGTATTAAGCTAAGATTTAATATCTGAAATTTGATTTTTATGGCAACTTAAAGTTCTAATTCGAAAAGAATTCCTTAATATTAATACATTTTTATTAATATGAATCCAATAAGGATTCTGATTTCTAAAACCACTATATAAACACGTTACAGCTAAGATAAGCGTATCGCATTCTCAATACTCACACAAAAGTTCAATACCATAATTTCTCGTAAAGTGTAGAAACTCATTCTCACGTCGGAGGGTTAAAGAGCTAAGGCTCCGCCATCGTCTAACGTGATTTGCCAAGTTTTGCAGATCAAATAACTTACGTGGAAGTCAACAACTGTTCGTAGCTTGACTTCAACAAAAAAGGCCTCAAATTTTTTTGAGTATGAAAGTGTACAGGTGTATATATATTTGGATTTATTTATTTTACTATTGGAAGTCTTTATATATATTTCTCTGAATATTATTAGGATTGGAAGTCTTATTTTACTAAAATGCATTAAAAGGCTTTTTACCGATACAAAATTCTAAAATTGATTTCAAACTGTTGAGATAATTTACAGTTTGAGCTCTTGATATTTTGAGAAAACAAATTATCAAATTACTTATTGCTTTTTATCAGAATTTTTATAATACATATAGACTCGCTCATTTTTCATAAAATTATCCATTGCATTATTTAACGAGATATTCGTTTCAACTTTCAATTGTTCAAAAATATTATTCAAAAATACTACTGTTTTGAGGGATTTATGAGAGAAATTTTGTCAATTCCATGGATTCTGGTAAAATCCACCGTTTGGTTGCTAAAAACAGACAAAAATACATAAATTTGACAGAATTCTTCCACTTCCAAATCCATCACTTTTGAGTGATTTGATGAATTTCCACTTAGGTGGTGGGTTTGTTGAAATACCTCATATTCGATGAAAGAAAGATTCTTATTAATTATTTTTAATTACACAAATACTTCTCAATTCCATAGATTTTATTAATGTACCAAAAAATATTAAGGGCCTGTTTGGTGTGTCTAAAACACAGGCCCGGAATCGGAATGGAATGATCCAATCCGTTTGTTGTTGTTTGGATTGAAAAATTAGGCCCATCAATGGGAATCCATTCACCCCCGGAATGGGAATGATCCA
>CANXYA012901703.1:0-10012 GCA_948193465.1 Acalypha hispida
GTATCTATTAAAAAGAAATGTATTTTTTAACAAGAGGTTGTTCTCTACTTCTCTGTTCTTTTTGAACACTAACCAGTAAACTAGTACGAAAAGTGGCATCACATTTCTTTTTCACCTCTACCATCATTATTGGCTTCAATAATTTCACTCACCCACCTCTTCTCCTTCATTTCCAATCTCTCTTTCCCAATGCTTTAAATTTTCAGTCTCTCTTTCCTAATACTTCATAATTTCTGGATTCAATGATTGAATCCATCATTCTTTTAATTCGGAGTTTAGAATCATCAGTCTCATTTCATTTTTATATAGGTATGGATGAAGTAGGTAAAATGGTTACGATGGAGAAATCGGGTGAAAGATCGAGAGGGGTTGGGTTGATTTGGAAGGTTAATAGTTAACATTTATTCAATTACCGGTCTATGTAACAATTGTCTTCTCACTTCTACACGTGGGCTGAGTATCTCATCTCTCTCGTTGATATCCTTGTCTTCCACCTGTATGAACTTCATATGTTCTTCTTTTGGAGATTCTCGTCACCAAGTTTCTTGTCACGAATGATCTTTGGTTGCTCTTTTGAGAATTTCTCATTTCAAGAATTATGTTCCAGACTCGGAAATTCTTTTGATTGAGCTGGTGAACGCGAGCAAAGATATTTTAATTTTTCCCTTCAATTGATGCACATGAGCAATGTTTCTCTGTACCAATTTGAAAGTTGAAACCATAAAATGATGATTTTTGTTTACAGTACAATTTAGAATTGGTCCAACCGTGCCAGCATTTCTATATGTTCCTTGATTGTGAAGGTTCAACTCACCCTATGTGTAAATCCGAATTTGTGTTTGTGTAATAGCTAGATGTGTAGTTAATGCTTTTTTAGTATAAATAAAATGTTAGCAAGAGAGGATGAGGAATTGCAATATTGTATATTTACCTTTGAAAAGAACAAAAAAAAATTGATGTTAGTTTGTTAAAATTCTGTTTTGATCAACCTAAAAAGCATTTAATTATATTCGGTTCATTGGTCTATTTGCATGAGGTGCCTGGATCGCTTACATACTTTCCCAATTTGTAATTCTTTACTGCTGTGTTTTTTTATTTTAGCTGAATAATAGTTTCTCACAGTTGGCTCCCCATGTTCATTGGTCCTCCACTCCGAATTGTGAGCATAAGCACAATGAATACTTCACTATACATTACAACTCCCCATTAATTTGGCGCCAAGGATAGGAGGACACCTTGATAACCAATTTCACATAATTTTTAGGCAAACACTCCAGCAATTTAAGAGTTAAACGAAACAGATTCAACATAATTTTTGAGCAAATAAAGAATTATAAAGGAACATAACCAGCAAGTGGATGCACTCTCTAAGACTACCCCAATCAAAAAGAAAATGAGAGTAATTCATGCTTAACAGGGGAGACACTGATGTTTCTGAACGGTAAATTAAATAAAGGCACGGATTCATTAAAAACCAGTACTAAAACTTGATTTTGATCTTCGAAACTTTTCCAACTTGGAAATTGCAGATACTAAGTGTGAGAGTCCTTTGACATACCTGAAGCTCTGAAACCAAGGATCTGGCTCACCGGTACAACAGCTGATGCTTCAATGGGGATATTTACGAGGACAGCAATTAAAATCTGTTAGTGCTGATAATAAAAAGAGCAGGCTGCCTCTTCATAGTGCAGGTCTCCCCCAATCATATTCCATACTCCCATTCCCTTTGACCTTTCCAGCTGAAGCACAGCCTTATGTAGTCTAGAGTCTAGACAGCTGAACTTGGGCTTAATGGGAGATTGTTCTGCAGCAACAGAAGCAATGAACGTTTCATGAATTCATCATAGTACCAAGATATTCCTCTAAACTCGTGTAAAAGTTGAGAAATGAGAATATATATTAAACAACATTTGCAAAGATCCTTCCCATATAGGAAAGTCAATTAAGAATTGACACTAAAACCCCTACTGCATTGGCATATCAACAACCATAAATCATTCAACGCGATCAAAATTGATTGTTTTGACTATCAGTTGAGTTTCATGCAGAAGGATGGCATATGTGATATATTCTGCTTGTAAATTCGAAATTCAAAGCTGAGATACTCGAGGACAGCCCAGTTTATGTTGCAAAAACCTGCAACCTAAAGAGTTTAGAAATCTCAGTAGTTAAAGATTTTTTTATCAGAAAGCTAATTTAACTTGAATGTCATAATTATATACTCATCTTAAATTTTGTGCGAAAAAACAAAAAATATTTAGAAATCTATAAGAAAAAAAAAAACTAAAAAATTATCAAATGGTTAATGTAAGGAAATATAAAGAGATGACTGCCCTCATTCTGCAGCTCAAATTGCGTTTAATGGATATTCAACGTCTCAATATTTTAAAAAGAAACAGGACGCATATATGCACATAGAGGAAAACAAATTATACGAGCCATCAGCATGTATGAAGACACCAACAGATCAAAATACATTTAATCTGTTTTCAGCTGATCCTGCCTCCATATTTCCAAACGAGTAGGAGATTCATATTAAGAGTCACTATTGAAGAGAAGCTTGGGACCTGAAGGTGATGGAACTACTGAAAAAACACGTATCATCTCAATAAGAAACAGAGCCCACTGAAAGTGTAACAAATCATAACTTATATTAACCTTGGAAATGCTAGCAGATGAAACAAATTTCCTCCTTATCAGTTGAGAGATTTGCCTGACTAATAAAAAACACCACTTGGAAATCTAGTTTTGACAAGAAATGAATACTTGCAAAGTAAGTAACATTAAGGCATACTGATGTAAGGGCTAGTCCATGCCCTGTCAATACCAGGAATACTAGTGACCTCTTCCAACAACATAGACTAAGAAGCATACTCTTATCCAATACTTGCATTCCTTTAAGGAAGCACAACACACCCTTCAGTCAGCTAATAATCTTTCACTAGATTGAATCATGAGAACAAAACAGAGAATATCAATTGATAGCTTAAGAAAGTGCAAGTAGAGAAATAAGTATAGAAGAAATACATCTAAATCATTGTCCTCTTGATCTTTCTGACTTTCTGCCATTTTGAGATTTCTGTCCCCACTAGGCTACTTATCCTTTATTATTTTTCTCATAGTATTCTAAGCTCTCTCGTTTAATTCTCGAGCACTGCCTTGTTTAGCTCAGTTGTCACTTCTTAGGAGCAACTACTTTTTATGATAACCATTGGGTATCAGAAAATGTCAACAATAAACTCAAATTTCAAGAATTGCTCAACTAGAAGCCAACTAATGTAGTTTTAAGTTTTAACTGACAGCAAATTAGTAACATCAACAAAGGTTTTGCGAGAAGGTTGCGCTAGAAAACATAAAATTTGCAGATGATTGAACATAAAATGGACGCATAACCTAGAAATACAGGTCCACAGAAAAATATGCAGACGAGATGACTGAAAATACAGGAACATGCAGACTCTAAAGAGATCTGCAGATGATTGAAATCAAGTGATGCATAACTTGCAAGTAGAGTGCTATAGGCAACATCAACTTTGTTCTTGGTTAGGCATTCAGGCACCCTTAATGTGGCTAGAAAACTAGGACAAGCTTATAATACATAAAAATAAAATAGTATTATTAAAGCAACAAGTAATCAGGACTGAGAATCATTAAATAGACAGCCACTTCACAAAATTTCACCTGAGCATGTTGCAAGAATAAAGCTATAGGAACAGAGAAAATCGTACACAGAAAACAACAAACAGAAAGCCATACCAAGAAAATGATAACCCACAATTTCCATAACGAGCCAGAACACCAAGCCAGCCATGAAAAACTAGGCATTGTCTTGGTTAAAGTCTGATCTCAGAGGATAGTTAGCAACATAGCCCCAGTCCACATGCATGGAGAATATAATTTAAAAATTTCCCTCCAATCAGAGGAAGAAAAAGAAACAAAAGGCTCAATTATTTGATTTCTTTTAAGGCAACCAAAGAAATCAATGGAAACCGACAAGCGACAGTAATAACAAGGCAGCACCAAAAATATACAGATCAAGGGACATTGAATATTCTTCCAGCTGATCCTGACTCCATATTTTAAAACAATTAGGAGATTCATTTACGGATTCTTAATCACAACAAGCTTGGAACCAGAAGATGATGGAACTATTCAAGAAACACCTATTATCTCAGTAAGAAACGGATCCCACTGAAACTATAACAAATCATAACTAATACTAACCTTGGAAATGCTAACAGCTAAAACTAGTTTCCTTCTTTATCAATCAAAGGATTTGTCTGACTAATCCAAAACATTACCTGGAAACCCATTCCTGAACCAAAAATAAAATCACAGCTATAGTTTCAACGAGAAACAAGAACTAGCAAAGTAAGATAAGGTCATACCGATGTTACAGCACAAAGCCCATTCCGGTCAATACTAAGAATACAAGTGAACTCTTCCTGCAACTAAGACTGAAAAGCATACTCTTTTTTTCTTGATAGTTTAGAAGCAAACTCTTATTCTATTCTACATCTAATACTGGCAATTCCTTCGAGGAAACACCGTCTACATTCTACCTCTTCAGTAAGCTATTCGCTATTGTGAACAAAGATAGTAATAGATTCAAGTGTATGAACAAAACAGAGAATAACAGTCAATAACTTAAGAAAGCGCAAAAAGAAAAACAAGTATAGATGTGATACAATTAAAAAATAGTCCTCCAGACTTTTCTCGGCCTGCTGCCATTTTGAGATTCTTATCCCTAATAGGCTAGTATTCATTTTATTATTTTTCCCATTGATTCTCATATTCTTTTTAAGTGGCAACTCACAGCCACAGGTAATTCTCGGGCATTATTACTACTTACCAGCGGCTACTTTTGACTGATGAAAATAAACTCAAAATTACAGAATTGCTTAAATTGAAACCCTCCTTTCCATTGAAGATTTTAACTGACAGCACATTAATAACATCAACAACAATATTGCAAGAAGGTAGCTCTAAGAAACATTGAACTTTGCAGACAATTGTATATAGATGGGACGCATAACCTTGAAAGAACAGGACTGCCTCAAAATATGCAGATGAGATGACTGAAAATAATACAATGAACCTGCAACCTTGCAAGAAATTGGATATGGTTGAAAACACAAGTGACACTTAACCTTACAAGTAGAGTGTTCTAGGCAACACCAAAATTTTCATATGACTCGCAAGGCCAGAAGAAGTTAAATTCAGAAGCAGGAAAGTAAGAGCAACTTTGTTCTCGGTTTGCAATACAGGCACCCTTAATGTGCTAGAAACCTAATACCAGCTTTTAATATTCAAAAAGAAAATATTATTATTGACGCAATGAGTAATCAGAAGCGGAAATCAATTAACATATCGTCACTTCAAGAACTTTCCGCTTGAGCATGTGGCAAGCACAAAGCTATAGAAACAGAGAAAGTTGTAAAAAGAAAACAAATGAGCAGCCATACCAAGTTATCATAGAAGTAAAAATAATTAGTATATCTATCAATTGTTCTTCAATGTCTCATTAAAGAAAATACAGCTAGAAAAGCCTTAGGAAGGGACACAATTGAGGTTTTCTAGGAATTATAATAAGCAGGAGTATCAAATTGAACACAATAGCAACTATCACAGCTAGACCTAGCAAATCAATGCACCCAGAGGTCTAATTTTATATTATCTTAGCCATTAAACAATTAACCCACCACGATAAACAGACAACTTCTTCCCTATCTTTTCCAATTTACAAAACATTGGAAATGATTTCGATTAGCCACTGGACAGTTTAATCCACAATGATAATCATGCAATTTTGTTTCGTATCTTTTCTAAGGCACAATGCCAGGCACAAAAGTTGTCATTAGCCACTAGACAAATTAACTCACTACAACAAACTTGCAACTTTCCTCCATATCTTTTCCCAATGTTCAAAGCACCTCCACAAAAATTCATTAGCCACCAGACTATTAACCCGCTATGATAAACACAAATTTGCAGATATATAGCCTTGAGAAAATTTGGTCTCTGAGCAAACAAAGAGTAATGTTTCCATCTCACTGAGAGCAAAGTTTTCAAGGGCCGGAAATACTCTCTAATTATGTTAACAGAAGGCTCAATGTTTTCTTTCAAGGAAAGACAAGACATCAACGGAGAACCCATTAAAAACACAAGAAAAGAAGTTAAATTCAGAAGCAAAAACTGAGAACAACTTTGCTCTTGGTTATGCATCCAGGCACCCTTAATGAGGCTAGAAAAATATGGCTAGCTTAAAATATTTTAAAAGAAAATATTATTATTAAAAGCTGATGACTGGAAGCACAGGGATGCATAATCTTGCAAGAAGATTGTTACAGATAACACAGAAATATGCTTTTTCTTTCTGTTCATCTTTTTTGTTAGAGAACATACTGACAGTAAACAGGGTAATGAATGAAATCACACGGTTCGTAACCAATCAAAGAGAGATATATCAACCATCATCAGGACACCTTTAATTTCCCTTCTTGAGAGAAAACCCTCATTGGTACAGGTTAAAAAACACCTTGCCACGCAGGAGTTATGGTTCAATTAGCTTATTGCAATGCAGATGTTATAAAAGGTAACACATTCAGTTAAGTAACTCCAGTTCAGTAACTTGATAAATCAAAATTTTACTCAAAGATACGTAAGCGAATAAAAAGAAAAAGGCCAAATACCGCTTGTTAAATGTAAACTTGATAAATCAAAATCTCCTCTAAGATATGTAAGAAAATCAAAGAAAGAATAGAAAAATAAGAAAATCAAAGAAAGAATAGAAAAATGCCGCTGGAATTAATTCTCGGAGGCATGCAATTGCAATGCAAGACAAGAAATGATAACCAGCAATTTGTGTAACCCATTAGACACCAAAATTACCCAGCTGTAAAAACTAGGCATTGTCTCTTTCAAAGTCTGATCTTTTAAAACCCAACAAGATAGTTAGCATTATCATCATAGCTTCACTCCACACATATGGACTGTAAAATGAAAATTCGCCTCTAATCAGACAGAGAAAGAAACAACACCAATTACATTAAGGAAAGGCACAATTATTTCTTCAAGGCAACATAAGAAATTAATGGAAATCCGTCAATTCTTAATTGATTTCTACAAGGCAGCATCGAATGAACTAAACAGGTTATTGAAAATATAAGGAAAGAGTAACACGTGCAGATGATTGATAAAACAAGGAATGTATAACCTTATAATAAGAATATTCCAGCAACACAAAAATTTGCATATGATTGAAAATGAGCATTATACCTGAATAATTTTCAAAATTAGTATGACCATCAATTCTCCTTCGATTCCACAATGAAGAAAATACAGCTAGAAAAGCCATAGAAAGGGACATAATCAAGTACTTCTCAGAATTGTAATAAGCCACTAAACACTTAACTCAGGAAAGTTTCTTTCAAATCTTTTCTAATGCACATAGCATTTGTCATGAATTTCATTAAGCAGCAAATAATAAACTCACAATGATAAACCGACAATTTCCCTTCCTATCTTTTATCAATGCACAAAGCATTTGCCAATAATTTCATTAGACATCAAACAATTAAACCACAATGATAAACTGAGAATTTCCCTTCATATCTTTTTCCAATGCACAAAGCATTTGCAATCATTTTCATTAGGCATCAAACAATTAACCCACAAAGAGAAACCGACAATTTCTCTTCATATTTTTTGTCTATCAGTTGAGTTACAGCACAAAGTCCAATTCCGTCAATACTAGGAATACAAGTGAACTCTTCCCCAAACTAAGACTGAGAAGCATACTCTTTTTTTCTTGATAGTGTAGAAGCATACTCTTATTCTACTCTACATCTAATAATGGCAACTCCTTCGAGGAAACACCGTCTACATTCTACCTCTTCAGTAAGCTATTTTTCACTATTGTGAACAAATTTAGTAATAGATTCAAGCATATGAACAAATCAACGACTAACAGTCAATAACTTAAGAAAGCGCAAAAAGATAAACAAGTATAGAAGTGATACAATTAAAAAATAGTCATCCAGACTTTTCTTGGCTTGCTGCCATTTTGAGATTCCTATCCCCAATAGGCTATTATCCATATTATTATTTTTTCCATTGTATTCCAAACTCTCTTATTCTTTTTAAGTGGCAACTCACAGTCACAGGTAATTCTCGGGCATTATCACTACTTAGCAGCGGCTACTTTTAACTGATGAAAATAAACTCAAAATTAAAGAATTGCTTTAATTGAAACCCCTCCTTCCCATTGAAGATTTTAACTGACAGCACATTAATAACATCAACGACAATATTGCAAGAAGGTAGCTCTAAGAAACATTGAACTTTGCAGATGATTGAATATAGAAGGGACGCATAACCTTGAAAGAATAGGGCTGCCTCAAAATATGCATATGAGATGACTGAAAATACAATGAACATGCAACCTTGCAAGAAAAATGGATGTGTTTGAAAACACAAGTGACACTTAACCTTACAAGTAGAATGTTCTTGGCAACACCAAAATTTTCATATGACTCACAAGGCCAGAAGAAGTTAAATTCAGAATCAGAAAAGTAAGAACAACTTTGTTCTCGGTTTCGCATACAGGCACCCTTAATGTGCTAGAAAACTAAGACCAGCTTTTAATATTTAAAAAGAACCAATATTATTATTGACGCAATGAACAATCAGAAGCGGAAATCAGTATCGTCGCTTCAAGAACTTTCTGCTTGAGCATGTGGCAAGCACAAAGCTATAGAAACAAAGAAAGTTGTAAAAAGAAAATAACAAATGAACAGCCATACCAAGTTGTCATAGAAGTAAAAATAATTAGTATATCTATCGATCGTTCTTCAATTCCTCATTAAAGAAAATACAGCTAGAAAAGCCTTAGGAAGGGACACAATTGAGGTTTTCTCAGAATTAGATTAGCCACCAGACAGTTAAATCCCCAATGATAATGATGCAACTTTGTTTCATATCTTTTCTAAGGCACAATGCCAGGCACAAAAATTATCATTAGCCACTAGACAAATCAACCCCCTACGATAAACATGCAACTTTCCTTCATATCTTTTTCCAATGCACAAAGCACCTCCAAAAAAAATTCATTAGCCACCATACTATTAACCCGCTATGATCAACACAAATTTGCAGATATATAGCCTTGAGAACACTTGGTCTCTGAGTAATCAAAGAGTAGTGTTTCCATCTCACTGAGAGCAAAGTTTTCAAGGGTCGAATATACTCTCTAATTATGTAAACAGAAGGCTCAATTATTTCTATCAGGGAAAGACAAGACATCAATGGAGAACTCATTATAACTGAAACTCCATATAACTAAAAACACAAAAAAAAGAAGTTAAATTCAAAAGCAAAAACTAAGAACAACTTTGCTCTTGGTTATGCATCCAGGCACCCTTAAAGACGCTAGGAAAATATGGCCAGCTTAAAATATTTTAAAAGAAAATATAATTATTAAAAGCTGATGATTGAAAGCACAGGGACGCCTAATCTTGCAAGAAGATTGTTACAGGAAACACAGAAATTTACTTTTTCTTTCTGTTCTTCTTTTTTGTTAGAGAACATACTGACAGTGAACAGGATAATGAATGAAATCACAGGGTTCGTAACCAATCAAAGAGAGATATATCAACCATCATCAGGACACCTTTCATTTCCCTCCTTGAGAGAAAACCCTCATTGGTACTGGAACGAGTTTGCAACTGATTAAAGAACACCTTGCCACACAGGAGTAATTGTTCAGTTAGCTTATTGCAATGCAGATGTTATAAAAGGTAACGCATTCAGTTAAGTAACTCCAGTTCAGTAACTTGATAAATCAAAATTTTACTTGAAGATACGTAAAAAGAAAAAGAAATAGGCCAAATAACGCTTGTTAAATGCAAACTTGATAAATCAAAATATCCCTCTAAGATATGTAAGCAAATCAAAGAAAGAAGAGAAAAATGCCAAGTATCACTGCTGAAATTAATTCTTGGAGGCATGCAAT
>CANXYA012910831.1:0-11325 GCA_948193465.1 Acalypha hispida
GAACAACTCTTGAATCTTTATTGTGTTCCTTAAACATGTCTAAGACAAGACTGTTTGGACTGCTACAAAAATGTCATATACGGAGACACTCGAACTCTATAAAGCCTTTGCTAAAGGATTTGAATAAATCAGCTAGTTTACAATTTTGCATATCGATGAAACAAATGTATTTGTAAATGAACATAGACACTTGATTCAATTAAGCTTGAAAAACACAAAAAATAATGCACACTCTTATGAATTATAATTGAACCAAACACTTAAAGAAAGGGAAGGAACATACGGGTAGAATAAGAAAGATTGAAATGAGTAAATAAGGTTTAATACCAACTGTAAAAGATATTCCATATCTTTATTGTCTTCTCCAGCTGTTGAGTGAATTGATCAACATCAATTGAATACAGCATACCCATGAATTGAAAATCAACACCAAAAATTCCCAAAATTTAGGGTTTCATAATAAACATTAAAACAAAAAGAAAATTCAAAATTAAAACCTTTGTTTCATATTTCGATTGAAGTGTCGTTGGAGCCCTTAGGAAATTGTTAAAATCAAAAAATCAATTTGAATTATTGAAGGAATATGAGAAAAAGAAATTTGGAAGAACGATGATTTTTTTTTGGAAAAGAAGAATTGTACAATCATTTTCTTTACAAAAGGGTAAAATTGGAAGATATTAATAAAATATTCCGACTGAAAGTAAAAACAACTAATAATTCAAATTAAATTTTCTTCCAAAATACGCCAGTTATAACAGAATGGATGGAGTATCTTTTAGCAAAAACATAAGCTTCATGACTTTGGATTGTACTCGATAATTATTTTTAGTCGAAATAGAAATTGTATTAAGAGCAAAATTTGTCAGATAAAACCTAGCAAAAACAAAAGAAACTACTTACAATCTTAACAGGACTAAATCTCTTATCCTATAATAAAGTTTGCTAATATAATAATCTAGAATGGAAAACAATGTCATTTCTAGCCATCTAGATAACATACACAATCATAGAAAGAGACAGTCTTCTAATCTTGCTTAAGGCAGATTTTCCTCCAACTTTTTTGCAAAACCAGCTAATTTCATATTTCCATGACAGAGGTCTTCTATTGATGCTAACAATAACTAACACATTTCCCCAAACTTCATTGGTGAAGTTGCATTCGAAAAAAAGATGCTCGATTGTTTCTTTAGCAACATTACAGAATACACAAGACTCATCCTTTACTATACCCCATTTGAAAAATCTGGCCTTTGCCTGCAACCTTTTCATGAGAATAATCCATAGTATGAAAGAGCTCCTTGAAATTTTAGGGGCTTGCCAGATATATTTATACCATGAAACATAAGTTTGATTACCTTGAAGGCCCTTCCAAGCTGATGTTGTAGTAAAATTGCATGATTTTTGCTGGTTCCAAGTGATAGAATCATCTTGTTGACTAATCTGGACATTATTTTTTATGTAGTCCCATGCATCACTCATCTCTCTAGTAATGGCATTAGGTAAGTTCCATCTGCCTCTACCCCAAAAATCAGAAACTGGGGAACTTTTCTTAATACTAGAATCTCTTAGTTGCAGATTAGGAAATCTATCAGTTAATGACAAACCAAGCAACCAAGGATCATTACAAAAGTTGAACCTCTTACCATTTCCCAACTTGTAGGTGAAGAACTACTTTGTAATGCTTCTAATTTTAAGAAGTTGTTTCCATGTCCAGCTGCAGTTAATAACTTTAGTTATTTCCCAGAAGCTACACTTCTTAAGCATATTAACTGTTACCCAATGACTCCATAAAGGAGTTTTATCTCTGACTATAATCCAGATTAGCCTGCATAAAGTTGCACAATTCCACAGGTGTATAGACTTAATGCCTAAACCCCCTTCTTTACTCAAACACACTTTACTCCATGAAACTTTACCACCCAGAGCTTCAATTTCCTGAACTACAATTCTAGGAAGCATAATCTTTATGCACCAGTACACATGCAAACTAGATAAACTAGAAGAGACAAGTTGATACCTGCCAGTATAATTAAGTCAACTTCTTTGCAGTCTAGAGGTTTGAAACGATCCTTTATTAACTTTCCAGCAATAAGGGGCAACCCTAGATATCTGACTGGAAGTTCCCCTTCCTGAAAATTCATGATGTTGAGAATCTGCTCCTTCATAGTTCTACTAACTCCATTGAAATAAATATTGCTCTTGGAAGGATTAGCTTGAAAGCCTGAAGTTGCTTTGAATAAACTGAGACTGGAGGCAATAGCTATGATAGAAACAATATCAGCTTCGCAGAAAATAAAAAGATCGTCCGCGAAGCATAAATGACTCAACCTGAGTTGCTAATACCCAGAGTGGTACTTGAAATTTAACTGGGTATTTCTGTGGATGATTATGGTTAAATACTCCATGCATAAGACAAAGATCAGGGTAGATATAGGGTCCCCCTGTCTTAATCCTTTTTTCCCTGGAAACTAACCCTCAAATTCTCCATTGATGACAATAGAAAGCATACTAGAACTAATGCAGGTCATGATCAAATTAATCATGCAGTCAGGAAAGTTAGAACCAATAAGAATTTCCTGAATAAAGTCCCAGTTGATCACATCATATGCCTTCTGAAGGTCTACTTTCATGTCACAATCATTGCCATTATTTTTGTGGTAACCATTAACTAGCTTATGAGCTAACAAAATATTGTCAGAAATACTCCTATTTGGTACAAAAGCAGACTAACTTCTATTTAAAATTTTACCAATAACAATTCTCAGCCTATTATAAACAACCTTAGTAATCACTTTGTACACCACATTACAACATGAAATGGGTTTGTACTCATTGATACTACCAGGATAAGTGACTTTAGGAATTAAAGTGATTACAGTAAAATTTACATTTTTAAGGAGTTTTCCTGAGTTGAAGAACTCCAGTACAGCAAGACAAAAAGTAGTTTTAATGATCTCCCAGTATTTTATGAAAAATAAACTATTATACCCATCAGGGCCAACTGCCTTGTCTGGGTTAATGTTGAACAATGCATCCTTAATCTCGTCCTCAATAACATTTCTGGCTAACAATAATTGATCATCTGCAAATAAAACATTTTGATTAAAAACTGAGTAATCCATAAAAGCACTTATAGGAGTAGAAGTCCCTAGGAAATCTTTGAAATGCTTCAAAATTTCTTCTTTGATTTGAGCTTTGTCCTAGCAAACAGTACCATCTCTAAGAGTAATCTAATTTATTGAGTTCTTAGCTTTCCTCTGCTTACAAATACTATGAAAGTATTTGGTATTGTTGTCACCTAATTGCACCAATGTAACCCTTGACTTTTGTCTGAAATAACTCTCTTCATCAAGCAAATCCTTGTTTAACTGGTCATAAAGAGCTCTTTCTTCATTTTGCATAGCCGGATTAAAAGGATCATGTTGAATCATACTTTGAAGTTGCTGGAGTTTCTTTCAAGTATCATTAACTTTGAGAGAAACATCTTGATATTGCTTCTTATTGAGATCTTTAAGCTTCTTTTTAAGTAAATTGAGCTTTTTGTATAATATGAACATAGGATGCCCTTTAAATTGCTCCTTCCAAACTCTGTTAACAATGTTAAAGAACTCTGGATTCTTTATCCACATATTAAAGAAATGAAAAGGCACTTTCCTCTTATAAATGGTATCACTAAAAGCAATAATAAGAGCAGCATGGTTATAAAAAAAACCCCATGAACAACCTCATAGTTAGAATTTTGCTAATTCTGGAACCAATTATCATTAGTAAATACCCAGTCAATCTTTCTAAAAATTCTATCCCCTCCCATTTGATTATTACACCAAGTGTTAAGAACTTTCAAAGGTCGAAAAAAATGGAATCGAGCAAAGGAACATAAAGGCGTACAAGCTAGGTAGAGAACACACCGATAAGTGATGAAGAGAACCAATGACCATAGAATCAGTCATAACAATTATCGGTTTATGTTGAAATCGGTCACAGGCAGTACTGATTGAGTTTGTTGTAAGTTGAAGTAAGAATCCAACTTGGAGCCCATTTTACAAGTCCATTTTCTCGAAATTTTTAGTGCTTGAACTGTCAAAAATAATTTAAGAGATACAAATGAATTGACTTAGTTATAAAAACCAATTCTAACCATCTAGTTTGGGAAAATAAGAGTTATAGGATGACATAAAGAGACTAAGTCTTAGCCATTGGATGTAAGGTGGCATTTTTATATATAGAAAGTGATTTCTTAGGGTTTAGAGAAACTGAAATTTCAAGAGAGAGGCAGCCACACTTAGGAATTAGAGAGAAAAGGAGGCAGTTATCAGAGAGAGTTGAGGCAGTCTAAAGAAGAAAGAGGAAGGAAAACGTGAATAAAGGTCGAAGAAGGAAGGATTACAACAAGATTTCAAATCATATTGCTAGTATTTTATCTTCAAAAGTATAATCTAAGGGTTTTTTATTAGTTTTAATTCATTTGCAATTGTTGTTGTGCTTAAAAGTCGTACTGTTTGATTTGGTGTTCATATGTGATATTTTTTGTCTCAGTTTAAAATTTTGAAAGATTTGCATATCAGGGTTAGAATTGGTTATGCTCATAACTGATTCTACATCTGATCGGTCCTAAGCAAAGCCGATTCAAGTCTCAATTTTGGTTCTTACAGCCGATTTATGCATAAAAGATGTGAAATAAGTTCCTGAGATTATATATGTTATGTTATGTTTTTCCTAATTCATATGCTATTTTATTTTTATTTTAAAAGCTTATGTTTTATAAGTTAATAATTTGGATTTAGATTAAATTGGTTTAGACATGTTATAAATGATAATGATCTATTTATAAAGGCATGATAAATATGTTTTGATGTGGATAAATGATTAGTAATGGATTGGTTTACATGTTTAGATCTAGTTTGCATCTTAGCATATGTTCATTGTATCTTTAATTTGAGTCATTTTCGCATGATTATATGTTGAGTATTTTGTATTTGATTGATGATTTGACTTATGATGTTGCTAGAATTTATTTTAGAATTGTAAACTTTGCATGGTTGTTATGATTCTATGAGTAAATCGATTAAACTTTTATGTTATATGATTAGTGGATTAAAATCAATGTAGATTTAGGGAATATTTCTATTGTATGACATCTAGTTGATTCATTCTTTTGGTGTAAGGTATTATGATCGAGTCTTGAGAATCTTGTTAGAGTCATATATTATGTTTTCCTTGGGTATCATCGTTTCTTGCTATGCTTGCTTTTGAGTATTGTTGCCTTGTTCTAGGTTTCATCTTTTGATGTTATTCTCACTATGCCATTTTTCATGTCATATTGATTTGCCATGTTATGCCATGATACGTCCTTTCATTCATATGTTCACATGTCATTTAGATTAGTTCGTTTCGCATGATTTATGTGTCATCTTTCATATCATGTTATTATATGCTATGCCATGTCATGATAGACTAGGATTCCATGTTATTTTCCATACTTGATATAGTATATTTGATACATTATTTTTGCCATGATCTCTTTATATTGCATGTTTCATCATAATTTGTTATGAATTTGTCATTTTTTGCTGAGCTAACCTCTTTTGTAGGTATATGGTGTTAGGCCTAATGGGCCATAATTTTCTTTTTTTGGAGAGATAGAATATTTTCTTTAGAATTAATGTTTATTTTGGTTAGAATGTAATTAATAGGGATTTGATGTAATTTATTTTTTATAAATGATGTATAAAAGCTTTTGTAATAATTTAACCTTTTTACGATTTTAAATATGTTACATGTATTAAATCTATTAGCCTATAAATCCGGATCCAATTCATTTTGAGGTGGGTAGGTGAAAATCCGTATTGGCCATATCACACCTTCTCAGTATGGTTAATCTGGGTGGCGACTCCCTTTATTCTCAAAGTGAATAGGCAAACCGTAATTGTCACTCAACTATGTGGCGAGTCCATCACTCAACGGACAACAAAAATTGACCCACACACAATCGAGTTCTTATATGTATTATTGGTTCAAATTATATTTGATAAATTAATAATTTTCATTAAATATTATTTTTTTTCTTGATTTTATTTCACCCCATATAAAATTTTAAAATTTAAAAAAATATACAGTAAACTCAAATTTTAAGTTTAGAAAGTATAAGGTTCAAAAGAAACAATAAAGCAAATATTAAGTATCTATCTGTGACCATGCCCACTAATTTAAAATCTCCTCGCTTTTTTTTATCAGTTTCCTTCCTTAACAAGCTAAAAGGTTTATTATATTATATTATTAACTTAAAATATAAAAGTATATTTGCTAATAGTTATATAATATGTCTATATGTGTAATAAAAGTAAAAATACATGAAAAAAATTATTTTTTTTTTTGGTAGACAAATGAGCGAAATGCTCAAAATAAAGAAACTAAGCAATTAAAACAGTAGCATTCTGATCAAAGTTATCACAAAAAAAGCATCAAACCAACCGAATAATTTAATAAATGAACCACCCCATGTATCATATCAAAGGCCATCTTTACCAAGTATTCAATACATCTATTAGCCTCTCAAAAAATAAACACTATACGAACATCCCAAATCTATTGCAACAGAGCACGAATACGAAAAATCAAAGATTCAGCAGCACCAACCACATGAGTAGAAGTAGTTAACATGTGAACCTCCATTGAAGCATTAGATTCAATAACAATTCGATTAAAAACCTCTATCCCAAACAACTTGCAAACATGATAAAATACCCCACAACTCAGCCTCTAATGGCGTTGCCCTCTTAACATGGTGGAAAAAAACCTCCCTTAAAAGATCCATTAATATCTTTAAACAACCCACATGTTGTTCCATTATTAGTTTGAGTACTACAAACACCATCCACATTTAGTTATCTCTATCGTGGGAGGCTCCCACTTATCTAAAAGGGGAATAGGAGGCACATTCCCTCGAGCCAACTTTTAGATTCCGTAGCCGAATGAATATCATGACATAGAGTAAGTATATAGGATATGAGATCATTAAAAAAAAAACCATTCGTAGAGCCTCAAAATTGTTGATTTCTATTAACCATATAAACCAACAAGAAAATCCAAAAACCTCACTCTAAGAAAAGGGATATGAAGCATAACTTGCATGATATTTTAAGTTCGAAAGAAGCTAATGATTCACTTCCATGGAAAGAAATTAACACCACAAGCATTGCCTTGAAGACGAAGCCAAACATGCCTAACAAAATCACAATCACGAAGGTCATGCAATACAGACTCATCATGGGAATGACAGCGAAAGTAAATACTATTAGGAATAATGTGACATTAAAAAAAACTATATTTAAAATATAGGGAATTTTTTCATGCCCCAAAGGCATATATACCGATGATATTCTAACCATCGGATGTAGTTGACCTATTTGAAATATAGATTGATTATATACATCTAATGATTAAAAAACTAACGGCATGTATATTTTCACGGCATAACATAATTTCCTTAAAAGGTTGTTTCATTTATTTTTACCTGCAAGGGTTTTTTTTTTATTTTTTTCATTAAGACACTATAAATTGTATTATAATTTTGCAACAAAAGCATTATAATTTTTTCGAAGACAAGACATATAATTGGTTTGAAATTAAAAATTTGGTCACTTTCATGTGATGAATACAAAAAAAAACTCAATTAAATAATATTTTTAATATATCCTTATATGTATTATTGTTTTAAATTATATTTGATAAATTAATAATTTCAATTACTCAATATTTTTTCATGATTGCACCGGTATTGATATATCGAGGTTTCACCGTATATATCATAAACATCGAAGAACAATGTATTGTAAACTCAAATTGTAAGTTTAGAAAGTATAAGGTTTAAAATAAACAATAAGACAAATATTAGGTATCTACCTCATCACCTTCTTTATCAGTCTCCTTCCTCAACAAGCTAACTGACTGAGCTCCACTTTCTTCTCTTCCCATTCTCACACTTCCATACCAAAAATGGAAAACACTAAAATGAAAAATCCCATTATTGCCCCTGAAGGAAATGCCGTAGACACCGTTACTGATTCAGTCGATTCCATACTCGACGAACAACGCCGTGAAATTACAGAGGCAAAAGCTTTTTTCAGCGACAATGATCTCGCTTATAAACTTCAAATGGAAGAAGCTATTTCTGCTTCTCTTTTACAAAACCCTAAAACTGAGCAAAACGACGACGTTTTGAACAACGAAGTTGATTTTGATTATGTGACATTGTTGATAGATGATATAGAGAGATTAGCTAGAGAAAAACAGGATTTTGAAATATGTGAGAATTTAAGTAAAGCAAATAGAGTTGATTTAGACCGTAGGATTCATGATCAGAAATTAGCTAGTGAAATCTTAGCCATTCCTGAAAATGAATGGGCGGTATATGGTGATAATGTTGAAAAACCATATAATTATGATGTTAATGAGGAGTTGGGGTTTGTGAATAGTGAGAATTTTAGGCTTTATTGTAAAGGAATAGTTAGTGAGGAAATGATTAGGGAAATGAGAGTTGTTGTTGGTAGCATTGGTGTCGCGGTGTGTGATTGGAAGGATAATGTGGTTTTTGAGGTTTTTAAAGGATTAGAGGTTGGTGGTGTTAAGAGTGGTGACGAGGTTGTGATTTCTTCGGAGATTACGGGTATGATTGAAGGGTTGAATGCTGAGTTTGGATTTGAAAAAAGTTACTTTGTCTTGTGATGATTTCATGATTTATCAATATGTAAGTTATTGGTGATCTTTGTGTTTTGTTTTGAATTGGTATTTTGGATAGGTTTAGAAGATGGTGAATTTAATTTGATTGAGTTCTGTTTTGGTGAATTTTTGTGTTTTGGCATGCTAATTGTTCGTTGTATTTAATTCTTTGTTTCTTTTTATAGAAATTGCAAATAATTGACTTGATTAGGAAGAATTCAGTTCATTTAATTCTTGCACATAAGTTTGTAATTCAAGAATTTAGTTTTTATACCCTTCAGGATACAGGATATTGTAAAAGAAATGAGTTTGTGATGAGTTGACATGAATGCTACAATTTATGATGTGTTCAGTTGTCTTTGGCTTGTCAATTTTGTGGAGTTGATATACTTGTAAATGATTCAGATGATGTCACTATCAATTAGGTACACATTGTTTACTTTGCATATAAGCTATTAACAGAGGAGTCTTTTAATAGTTAGATAAAACTTGAACAGGCAGAGTTTTGATCTCAAGTCCCAACTGTACAGGTGAAGGTGACTACTTTGGAGTTTATGGTCTTTCCACAGATTTAATTCTAATGTCTGTCCTGTAGGCATGCATTTCATTAATTGTCCAGTTGTTCTCCTTGTCTAAAGCATGAATGGTCTAAATTGGAATAGCTAATATTTTGTGAACATTGTATCCATCTTGAGGAGAAACATGATATTGTACAAGTTTTTTCTTGATTATGCTTTTATCCGATGAGACACTGTGAGTTATCTCATTTGTACTCTTTTTGAGCTTGGTTTTATGATCAATTGATCATTATGTTACAATTATGATCACAACTCTGTCTAATCGATCGTTATGGAATATGGATCCAAGACTCCTTGTCTTGCTGTATTTTCACAACTTTCTCTAATTGATCATTATGTTACAATTATTTTCTCTGTTTGCAGCGCTTAGATTTACAGTTGATTTGTATGTCTATGAACAGGTTACGGGAAGAGTGCAATCAAGTCAAAACAGGATTTCAATCTTGGTAAATCAGGTTTCTCTTCTTCAGCAAAAGTTTATGGATTGTCAGCTGTCTCTTGTGCCTCGTAATGATGTAAAGTTTGCATTTAAACTGGCTAGAAATGCTGTAGTTTCTCAGATCACTTGGAATGCAGAACCTGACAAAGGGAAAAAGAGTTTGAAGGAGACGTGTGTAATATGCTACGAGGATAAAGATGTAGATCAGATGTTCTCAGTTGATGGCTGTCTGCATAGATATTGTTTCTCCTGTTTGAAACAGCATGTTGAAGTAAAGCTTCTAAATGGGGCAGGGGCTAGGTGTCCTCACGAAGGATGCAAATCTGAAATTAGTATTGAAGATTGTGGGCAATTTCTTGATCCAAAATTAGTCAATCTTATGAGCCAAAGGAAGAAAGAATCTGCCATGGCTGTGACAGAGAAGGTTTACTGCCCACAGTTGCGATGCTCTGCATTAATGTCAAAAAGTGAGGCCCTGGAATATACTAAAGGATACTTTGTTGGAGCTGAACACTCTGCAGCTAGGAAATGTATGAAATGTGGCCTGTTTTTCTGCATGAACTGCAAAGTCCTTTGGCACTATAATATGACATGCTATGATTATAAAAGAACCTACCCCCATCCTCGTCCAGAAGATGCGATGCTTGATTCCCTTGCCAAAAATAAATAGTGGCGCAGTTGCATGAAGTGCAACCATATCGTTGAACTTGCTGAAGGTTGCTACCACATCTATTGCAGGTAATGACATTCTGTAAGTTGTTCTGGTATTACCCTCTAATTAATTCACAAGGTGGCTCATCAATTATATTACAGAGAAAGATAAATGCCTAATGGTCCTTCTCATGTTTGAAAACCTTCTCTCTAGAGTGAACTAAAACCAAATGTCTGTTTACTTTTTGAACTTTCAACTGAGAAACTCTGGTATATTGAGAATGATTTTGAGACGTAGAAAGTTATGATTGCACAAAGGTTGATAATTTAAAAAATGGTATTTGGAAATTCGGATTACTGCATACTAAGATTTGTGACCAATGGCTCCTGATTGCATATTTGCAGTCACATTCCGAACCAACAGATGTTCACACAATGTTTTACTGTTATTGAAAAACAAATCATTATTCACCAGTGACCACTAGCAAATTTAAACTAATGCTTAAAAGCTAAAGTATGAAAAATCTTATCTTTTAGGAAGAATTATGTTTTATGACTTTTGGTTGAACTCATTAATTTATTAGCCAATAATCTTTGATAAATATCAAACCTTCATTTCTCATTTGCCTGGATTGTGCTGTTTGCTTTATGTTTGTCTTATTTGTTATAGGTGTGGATATGAGTTCTGTTATACTTGTGGATCTCCATGGATCAACAAGAAACCGACCTGCCACTGTCCGATATGGGATGAAGCAAACATTATAAATAGAAGAAGAGGAATGGCTTGATTCAAGGGTAATTTAGGGCGTAGCTTGATTAAGGTCATGTTCTAATACTTGATTTGGTCTTAAGGTTGTTTCGGGCGTACCTTGATTTAGGTCGTGTTCTAATACTCGACTTTAGTTTTTTCTTTTTTTTTTTTTTGAAAAAAATACTCGA
>CANXYA012917174.1:0-17584 GCA_948193465.1 Acalypha hispida
TTCGAGCCCAACCAAGAAGGCCCAAGATGGAGAATGAAGAATATGTATTATAGGATAGTTTATGAAATTTATTTAATTTTTGTATTTTATTTATTTCAGGGATGTATTATTTATTAAAATTTGTAATAGCTAGTTTAATTAACTTTTGGGCCTAGCAAACGCCCAAAAGCACATTTCCCCTTGTATGTTCAATATGCATGCTCCCCTCTTCTAATCTTTTCCCTTCTTTTAGCTAATTATTTTTATGTTTGATATTCATGTTTTCCCTTGATAAATATTTTAAATGCATGTACCTATTCTCACCTCCTAACCATTCTTTTTATCTCGATGACATGTTTACATGCTCTCCCCTTATCACATGTTCTAATATGCATGATTCCCTATTCTTTCTTTCCCTTTCTTCATGTGATATTTATTTATTTGTATATTCATATGTTTTAATGCTTTCCTCTTATTTTGGGCCTTTGGTCAATACATTCTTTGTATGTTAGATGTATGTTATCTTAGGTTGTTTTGAGACTACAACTTATCGTATGAATCTCCCAACAAGTAATGCGTATATTCGAGGCAATAATCTTGGATCTAGAATCTCTCAACAAGATGTGGTGGCGTCTTCCAGGGTCTGAGCATTGCACTATTTTTCTGGCTAGTAAATCGGGTGGCGACCCCACATCTTTTTGAGAGTTTCGTATTTCAGTTATTTACTTTATCTTCGGGACTCTTCTCAATGACGCCAATGACCAACTACACGATCGGTTCGACATACATGGTCGAGCGTTGAGTTAACGAGATTTATATCTCGTTTTGTATTTCTTCTTTCAATCTATTTTCATAAAGGTCGTGGACGAGGCGCTAACAATTAGTATTTGAGTGATGTTGAGATCTCTACTAATTTGAGGAGGTATTAATATTTTTTGGACTAACCCCAAATTTAATCCATAACTTTGAACGTTTTTTTAAATTTATCTCAAACTTTAAATATTTGCAAATTTATCCGAAATTTAATGTTTCACTAACAAATCATTTGCCTTTTTTAGATGAAAAAATGACGAAAGTACTCTTCTCATGAATAATTCAGAACTTTCGATTTCTTTCAAATTTAACCCACTACAAAAATTATGTTATTTTTTATTCCTATAATGTAAAAAAGTATAAAATAGAAAATCAACATAATTTTTTAATTAGGTTAAATTTGAAAAAAATTGAAAAAATTGAATTTTTAATGAAACGGGTATTTTCGTAAAAAATGGCAAATGGATAGATTTGTTAGTGAAGCGTTAAATTTGGGATAAATTTACAAATTTTTAAAGTTTAAGATAAATTTGAAAAAACGATCAAAGTTTTGGATTTATTCATGGGTTAAGCCATATTTTTTTCAAAATTTATTATGATTTTAAATGGCAACTCTTTGTGCCGACTCTAGCAGCTAGGGGTGAGAAAAACCGAACTGAACGACGGAAACTGATACCGATAAAATCAAAACCAATAAAATTGAGGTCTATACGGTTCAGTTTGGTTTTGGTTTTTGAAAAACTGAACCAAACTAAAATACCGAAACCATTCAAATTTATATAAAAATATAATGTTTTTTTATATATTTTTGACTAAATATTTTAATTATATATATGTGTATATATTTATAGAAATGTAAAATATATGTTTATTTATTAAATTTAAAAAACACTCTATGTCTCTTCTCCATTGGCATGCGTCGTTCACCTTATCGAAGGAGCAGTGACAGGATGGCATCATCATCATCTAATCAAAGAAGAAAAGAAGGCTCAATGGAATCATGAAGATAACATACAATAATAGTAGTAGACCTAATTGGAGTTCTTTATTCAAAGCAAACTAGAGTCAATCATCTTAATGTAAACTTAATTTCATTCCTTTTTGGCGGTCTTGAAGGGGATCAAAGTGGCTCGAATTAAAAGGGAATTAATTGAATCAGAATCTAAAAAATGGAACCATGTCTTGATTGGTATTGTTTATGGGGGGGAAACCCTAAATTTTTAAAATGGAAAGCTTTATTCGTAGTAGATGGAAGGAAATGGGAATAAAAGATCTCAAGATTATCAAGGAAAGTTTGTTTGCATTTGTCTTTGAAGATGAGGAGGGTAAGATTCAGGCTCTTTTGGATGGACCTATAACATTCGATAAGAGGAATTTATTACTACAAGAGTGAAAGCCATAGATGGAGTTTGATTTCTCAAAAATTCAATTGGTGCCAATATGGATTCAATTACCATATTCACCATGGGAATACTGGGGGTAGGAAAGCTTTGAGTGCCATAGGTAGTGCCATTGTGACTCCTCTGTATACTAACAGAACTAAGTTGTCATATGCGAGGATGTTGGTGGAGATGAAGTCAAATGGGTTTTTCCCTCGATTACCTTGGAGCTAGATTCCAGTGAGAGATATGAGCAAAAGGTAGCTTACAAATGGAAGCCAGTCCAATGTAGCAATTGTGGAAGATATGGGCACAATCCTAATTAGTGTGCAGTGTGCATCTGTGAAGGAAGTCAAAAAATGGATGGTGAAGAAGGACCATCAGAATATGAGAATATAGGTGGTGTAGATATAGTGTCACACAACCTTTAAAGAAGTACGAAATATGGATATGGGGTGAAATGCACGAATTGCACTAAATAAAGAATGATAGTGAGCAACCCGAGGTCGAACACATGGATTTTCTTGAGTTTTTAAACTAAAAGGACTAAAGACTATAAATGTAGCTAATAATTAAAATGATTGCAAGATTGGTTGATTTTAAATTTAAATTAAATAGATGAATGCAAATGAAAATGTATGTAAGTACTAAAGATCTATATATTACTATCATGGGCAATGCACATAGTATGCGGGCTATGAATATGTTTTTAAAGATAACTAATGAATTAGGAATGCTTGATGGTGGCTAAATAATTGAACCTAATCTCTTAGTGAACAATTGAATCACAATATATGCTAAAGTTCATACAACATCGTGCACAATGAAGCTCAAACACAGTCCACCACAAATTATTCGAATGAACAATACACAATCTCTTGCAATATTTTTGGAAACGAGGATCGATAAAGCCTTATAAACCAGGCTTAACTTCCGCTTGTTTCAAGATTAAACAAATAAAGCATGCTAAATTGGCCTCAAATAACACATTACAATCATAATTTTATCAATCCCAACCAATTCATATACCATTAATTAAAGAAAATATCAATATTCGACAAGCCAAAATAGCTATAGCATCACCCACAAACTAGGGTTTAGCCACTAATCATAGTCATCAACAACTCAATAACACAATAAATAACTGATAACATAAAACTAAATAACAAGAAATTAAAGTAAACTATTGTTAATTGATGAAATGGTTGAGTGTCCAAAGCTCCTCTTTTGCTCCAAATACCAAGCCCAAAGGTCGACCTTTGTGCTCTAATGAAGAAAAAAACCTGAAAATGATAATAACTTATGATTTTAAGCACACCCAACTCAAGAAGTTGATGATTTTCTCAAGTTGATTTAGAGTTTGAGTGTAGAGAATGAGAGAGGAAATGAGTGTGTTAAGTTGTGGTGGATGAATGATGAATGAATGAAAAAAAAAAGAAAGATAAAAAGATGTATAGAGATTTGAAGAATTGAGGAGAAAGGAAAGGAAATTTATAGTGGAAAATAAAAAGGAAATAATATTTGTTAACCCCCGATTTGCATATCGAAAGACCCGATGATGATAACCATCCAACAAATCGCAAACTAGTGATGTGAGGTTATGGAAAATGATTATGGAAGGGATAAGAAGGTGTTAAAAATTTTCTAAGATCAAGAAAAGTGGAATGGAGAAAGAAAAGACAAAGGCTTACAAGCTTGGCGAGCAGCACTAGAATCAGACATAGCCAAAATCGATTTTTGTAGTATCGGTCGTCATAATTACCGATTGTATTTGCCATCGGTCACAATCAGAATCGATTGGGTCTGTTTCAAGCTAAGTGATAACCTAACTTGGAGTCCATTTCTAGAACCCAAACTCTCAAAATTTCTGAACAAAAAGCTGTCAAAAAGGATCCTAGGGATATTATTAAGCTGACCAAGTCATTTAAATGGATCATAACCATCCATTTTACAAGAAATGATAGCCATAAGATTGGAAGTCAGCTTGTTTGCTGGCCATTGGATGACGGGTTAGTCTTCAATAAATAGAAGTGTTAACCTAAGGGTTTGGTCAGCTGGACATCATAAGATAGAGATAGAGATAAGCATTTGAGAGCTAGGAAGAAGAAGAAGAAGAAGAAGAAGAAGGAGCATTCAATCATTTCTTATCAACTATAGTATCACTAGTGAAGATTTGATCTTCAAAGGTAAAATCAGAGGCTCATTTCTATGTTTTTATTATTCATATTCATGCTATCATGCTCATGATTCGTTCTTGTAATGCTAATTTGTTTGGTGTTATGATATTTCTGTTCTTGTTTAAATTTTGAAAAGATCAGCATATCATAGATAGAATCGGTTCTAACCATAGCCGTTTCTACCCCTGATCGGTTCTGATAAGAACCAATCGCACCCTCCAATTGGATTCTGAAGACTGATCAATGCGTGATATATTTGTTATGAAATTTGAAGCTTAAATATGTAATTTGGTAAATTTTTGGAATCATTTGATATTTTATTCAGATTTATAATTTTCTATTTTGATGTGATTTAATGTTTTAGTTTAATTTGATAGTTATAATCTATTTCGTTAAGCTTTGATCTATATTTATAACATGTTTAAATGCTGAAATCATATGTGAATAGAATGATAGTAATATGTATGGAATGATTAGATCTAGGATTTATTATGGTTTAATATGTTATATGCTTTAAATGATTGGATTTCATATGCTTGCTCGATTGAATAGTTGATTTATGACTAACATGTTATGATGATTTGTTTTTATATATTGTTGGAATTTTTCTCATATAATATAATATGGTTGAGATTAGAAATTTGAATGATAATTCGCATGAATATTAATATGGATTAAAAGTGTGTTTATTTGACTTGCGTGAATAAAATAAATTTAGACTTAGGTAAAAATCATATGTGATATATTTTTATATGCCATGTTTATGTTTGATTCTTTTATTCTCTAGATGTCTTTTTATGTCTTTTGATGGTTTATATGCTATGTCATTTAGAGAGTCTTGCACGCTATTTTTGATATACTTTGCTTATATGTCATGATAGTCATTTTCTTGTTACTTTATATGTAGTAGTATTTCAAGACATTTTCATTAAGTTATTGGCATGATTTTTAATTTCATCTTTTCATTGTATATTTTTTATGTTTTGCAGAGCTAATCCCTTTGTAGGTACATGACCGAATATTGATTGGGAAATTGGGCCTAGTGGGCCACAATTTTATTTTAGCATAGTAGGACGTCTTATTTCAAATTAATTCTTTTTGTTGTTAGAATGTAATTAATAGAGATTTTTCATGTAATTTATTTTTATAATATGTGTTGTAAAATTGAATAATAATTTTTAATCCTTTTGTTATCTTTAATTGATAAGACGTCTTGAGTCTATTAGCTTATAAATCAGGACCCAATCTTATGATGAGGTGGGTAGGTCAATATCTGTGTTGCCCATATCACACCATCTCGACGTGGTCAACCAGAGTGGCGACTCCATTCATTCTCAAAGTGGGTAGGCAAACTGTGATTGTCACCCAAATATGTGGCTAGTCCATCACATGTCGGGCAAAAAAAAATGACCGCACACAATATTATTGGATGAAGAAAGATAAGAAGAGATGAGATTGGATGGAATGGTTGGTGGAAGAGATCCAATGTGGTGAGCTGGGGGAAGAAAACAAAAATGAAGAAAATGAAGAAGTATGAAAGAAAAAAGTGAAAATGAGAAGTGTTTGATGTATTTGTGGGAAGAAAATGTAGGTTAATGATGAGAAAATGTTTAACTATATTGGCTAATAATGATAATTAAGAAGTAATTTAGTGGAAAATAAAATAAAGTTTGAGAAAATATGGAGAAATGAAGGTGTTCGATAATTTTGCGAAAGTGTTCGCCGAAATTATTTTGAGTGAAAATGAAAAAAATAAAATGAAGAGAAATGAGGAAAAATGATTAGTTAAAGAAATAATTAATGAAAATGATATAAGAAATTAATATAGAAAAGATGAGGTAAGTGTTTGATTAAAAATGGCTAAAAGTATAAAAATGATGCAATGCATGAGTTAGAGTGATTTTTAAGGAAGGAAAATACAAGGAAAAAGATGGAAATTTGGAGAAGAAAATAGAGGGAAATGGAGTGGGGATGTAGGGGAATAGAAGGGAAAAGAAATGGAGAGAAAAGGAGTTCAGAAGAGCTTACAAAAAAGGAAGCTTAAATGTGCATGGTGGGCAAGGAGTGTTTGTCGTGAGAGGTCCTGCGATGGAGGGATACTGGTGCGAGAGGTGTCGCACCAAGTGGTTGTTGCTTGTATTGCATGAGTTGGCTACAGAGGAGGCCTTGCAAGGGCTGGCTTGGGCAAGCTGGGAAGGGGGAGGGTGTTGCAAGAGGTCTCGCAATGGGAGCTGGGTGTTGCGAGAGACGTCGCAGCAAGTGGTTGCTGGACAGGGCAAGGGAGCTGTATTCCGCGAGGGGGCTGTGTTACCATGTGTTGGCTGAAGCAGGCCTAGTAGGGCCTGAGGGGCTAGCAGGTAGGCCTTGGTTACCGCAGGGTGGTCAATTCTCTCCAGTGCCATGCCAAAAGCGTCGCCGAAGTGATTTTTTCGCCGCAATTTCAAATTTTCACCAATTTATCTAGGAAATTCTTGGGATCGAATAAACATCTTCAAAATGTATTCTCAGAATTCCAAGCTTGCGCTTAAGCTCAGGATTATACGAGAATTACTCTCTAACTCCAAAATTAGCTTTTCTCCAAGTTAAGCTCTAATTTCCAATATTCTGCTTCTTGAACTCTGCTTCACTTAGAATATCGACATGACATGCATCCTGAGGCACTCCAATTTAGCCTGAAAACTTCAATACATTCATATTATTTTAAGATTTTATTGTTTTTGAGTATTTTTATCTAATTACATCTAATTTAATATATAAATTTAATTTAATAAATCAAATACACCAAAGGGGTCAGGCAATAAGGGAGCAGAGTGTAATGTAGATGTAAGTGGAAAGCATACTGATACAGTAATATCCTAACATACCTTGTATTTATTTTGGATTAAATTACTTGTGGATAAAGGTATTGATATGTACCTATTAGTATATGTTTTGGACTTGAATTCATTGTCTACAAATGCAATGTATAACGAATTTACGACATATAACACATATGTTTGCAAATGTGGTCGATTTGAGCACATAATTGAGCTAATTAAGAGGAGATTTAGCATATATTAATGAGAATTAGGTACTAAAACATAAGAATTATGGGTGACAGAATGTGGTTATCAAAATCCCCCACACTTAAATCTTGCCTGTCCCCAAGTAAGGAAAAGAACAAAGCTAAAAAACAAATGTGTTAGTGTTAACAAGCAAGAGCGAATGCGATACAAAGGCCATAAATCGATTTCCAATTACGACAATGATCAAGTGGACCGAAACAATCCCCTATTTATGATTAGATGTTAAGTCGAGGCCAAAGGGACTTAACCTAATAAGTAAAGCAAAACCCGAATTAGGAGGAAATTTACAAACGGAACCTTATATTGAAGATGAATTCATTTTTCTTAACCACACTTGTAAGATTTTAAGGGCCTACCTAGTTTTGGATTGTAAAGAGCATCCTATGGTCTAAATTTTGGGATAACTAGTGTGAGTTCACAGCCGTTTGATTCCTAGGTCAAATTTTTCTTTCTTTTTCTTTGATTTCCGTGGGATTTCTACTGCGAATTCGATGTCGCTTATTTCCTAGGTCGTCTTTTGCTTTTCATTTTCTTTTTCGCATCTAATGTGGCTTGACGCACCACTTATTACCTAGTCAAATCTATACTCTCTACTTTCTTTCAACTAGATAAGTCCTTGTTAAGATAAGTTATGACTATTATTTAGTTTGCATCTTTGCCTTAAGGTTCCATATGCAATTTTCAAGCATAGTGTTTCGAAAAATTTTGAACTTAGATTCATTGTGATTACCTAGAGGGCATAACAAAAGAGATTTATTTTTCATTAAAAAGCAAGATTTCACATTTTCATCTCTAAGATCACACAACATAAATACTTGCTTTACTTAACTTATCTTGCTACAAAACCACTACGAGTAATAATTAAGATTCTAGTCACCATATCCATGTCTAAAAGGCCCCGGACTCAACACGGCACAACAGTTCAAGGTTTAAGAAAGTCCCCATATGTCAAAGGTGTTTTCAAAGTTTCCAAGCACTGGCCAAAGTCTAAACCAAGAACTCAACTTACAAGCAACAGATAAACACTTATTTAAGAAATCACCACATATTGTGCATATGCACTAGTCCTCATTCATCAATATAAGCCAAAAATTTTCATTATTTTTCATCAACCACATCAACAAACAACCAAAATTGGTTACCATGAAGGGTAACACCTCCCCCACACTTAGAAACACACATTGTCCTCAATATGTACAAAAAGAAAACACCAAAAAGGCTAGGTTAAGAGATAAAAACTCTTGTGGGGACGTTCCCTCACACTTAAGCTCAAAAACACACTCCAAGCTTGTCTTCTCAACATAAGCGGTTACCTACACAAAGAGTTAGCACAAAAAACCAAACACATTTTATTTACACCTACACTACTTTTATTCACATGGGATCAAAAGTTTGCTAGTTTTAAGTCTTAGCAGGACATTGCCGAATTCCTTTGAGCTTGAGAAGTAGAAGAGAGGAGGGTAACATCCTTCTCTACTACTTGTGCACCAATAAGATAGGCTTGCATTAGTGACTGTTCACCTTAAAACTGCTTGTGGCTCCTTTTAGCTCGAATTCTCCATGACGGAACGCTTGCACCCTTTGGAATGGCCAAGAACACTTGCTCTTCAACTTGCCCAGAAAAAGCTTAAGGCGGGAATTGTATAAGAGGACCAATCGCCCCACCTTAAAAGCCTTTTTGACAACATGCTTGTCATCCCAAGCCTTTGTTCTTTCCTTATAGAGCTTGCCATTTTCATTGGCATTCTGTCTTAGCTTATCCAATTCATTGAGTTGAAGAAGTCTTCTCCCACCGACCTTTCCCATATTAAATTTCAAGGCTCGGGTAGCCCAATATGTATGGTGCTCCAACTCAACCGGAAGGTGGCATGACTTCCCATAAACCAAATTATATGGAGTGGCTCCAATGGGGGTCTTGAAAGCGGTCCTATAAGCCCACATGGCATCATCCAATTTTAATGCCCAATCTTTTCACGAAGAATTGACCGGATTTTTTAAGAATCCATTTGAGATCCCGATTGCTAACCTCCACTTGACCACTTGATTGGGGGTGGTAGGGAGTAGCAATACGGTGTGTGACTATATATTTTTTCAAAAGTTTCTCTATTACCTGATTGCAAAAATGGGTGCCAACATCACTTATCAAAGCTTTTGGAGTGCCAAATCTCGGAAAAATCACCTTATTGAGCATGTTGTTTACCATTTTAGCATCATTGGTGACATGTGCTATAGCTTCAACCCACTTGCTAGCATAATCCACCATCACCAAAATGTACTTCATAGAACAAGAAGATGGGAATGGGCCCATAAAATCTATACCCCAAACATAAAAAACTTCTACCTCAAGTGTACCATTTTAGGGCATTTCATTCCTTTGCGATATGTTCCCACTCCCTAGGCACTTATCACACCTCACCACATGCTCTCTAGCATCCTAAAAGAGGGATGGCCACCAAAAAACACATTGAAGAACTTTTGAGGCGGTTCTTGCAATGCTTCATGGTAATGGGTGAGAATGTCTTCAACTTCATCTTTAGGCACAGCCTAATCAAACCATCTTTACATCTCTTGAAAAACAATGGCTCTTCCCAATAGTAGAACTTGATATTATGAAAAAACCGCTTCTTTTGCCTTAAATCCATGTTCTTGGACACAATTTTAATAGCCAAGTAGTTGACAACCAAGGTGGATCTTCCTTCGCCACTTCCGCTTCTTGAGCCACAATCTTCATAACATTTTCACCAAGAAAGTCATCGTTAATCGAGACTCCATCATCATGCTCCTTCAAGAGATCTTCACTAAGCCGAGAGAGGTGATCCGCAATAAGATTTTCATACCCCTTTTTCTATCTCGAATCACCCAATCAAATTCTTGAAGCACAAGCATCCATCTTAATAATTGAGGCTTTGCTTCCTTCTTGCTAAACAAGTATCTAAGAGCTACATGATCTGAAAACACTATAACCTTTTTCCCCACCAAATATGACTAGAATTTGTCAAAAGCATAAACAATAACTATTAACTCCTTCTCGATACTTGTATAGTTTACTTGTTCCATGTCTAGAAGCTTGCTTGCATAGGCAATCACATGAGATCTTCCATCCACCTTTTGACCCAAAACACATCCTACCGCGTGGTTGGAAGCATCACATATAAGCTCAAATGGTAGCTCCCACTCCGGTGGTCTCAAAATTGGTGCAAAAATTAAAGCATTCTTAATGGTATTGAATGCCTCCATGCAAGCATCATCAAATACAAATTTCTTTTTCTTGGCCAATAGATTGCAAAGTGGCCTTGCAATCTTCAAAAAGTCTTTTATGAACCTTCTATAGAATCCGGCGTGACCAAGAAAACTTCTAATGCCTTTGACACAAGTGGATAGGGGCAAGTTTTTAATTATTTATGATAACCACATTTCATCACCCATTTATTCTATGTATTTAGTACATAATTCATTCAAATTCACACTTAATTAATTGCTCATTTTAGTGCTTATATCGACCATATTTGTAAACATATATGATTTATATCGTAAAACTTATTACGCGTAGCATTTATAGGTAATTTGGACATTTATTGGGTTTTTGAGGAAAAATGGAGTGCCTCGGGATGCATGCCCATCATCCGGAGTGCCTCGCAATACGTGCAAACTCGAAACGGTGCTCAAAAAGGAGTTCAAGAAGTGAAACGATGAAAAATGAAGCTAAACTTGGAGATATACTAATAATGGAGTTCGGAGGGTAATCTTGTAATTTTCCTAGTTTTAGGATCCTAGGATTACGTTCCGAAGAGGTTTATTCAATCCCAAGTCATTCCGAGTTTAATTGGAGTAAAAATAAAAATTTTGAAAAAAAAATGTCTTCGGCAGCATAATTGACCACCCTCAACAGCCCGCAACACTCACGTGAGCCAGCCCGTAGCACACCAGGCCCTAAGGCTCACGGCAAGGCAGGTGCGAGGCTCAACGCGAGACCTGCTCAAGCGCGAACCTCAGCCTCTGCCTCGCCTGCTAGCCAGCCAGCAGCCTCACAGCCCCCACTGCCTACCAGCCCGCAGCAACAGACCTGCCTCCCACCTCATATTGCTCACTCCATAATAAGCTCATTTCTCTCCATTTCTTTTTCATTCTATTATCCTACATCCCTTCTTCATTTCCCTCTCTTTTCTTTTCAAATTTCATTCCATTTTCCATATTATTTTCTTGCTCAATAATCACTCCAACACACGTTTTTCTCATTTTTATACTTGGCCATTTTTTTAGCAAACTCATATCTTACCTTCTCATTTTCACTTCTTTTCTTTACTATTTCTTTAATTACTTAATTTTCATCATTTCTTATCTTTTAATTTTACATTTTCTCGAAAAATAATTTCATCGAACACTTTCGCGAAATATCAAAAGTGTTTGATTTCTCAACTTTCTATTAAACTATATTTTATTTTTCATTAAATTAGTTAATTATCTTCATTTTAGTTAAATATAGTTAAATATTTTCTCATAATTAGCCTACATTTTCTTCATCAAACACCCAAATACCTTCTTTTTTCCTTCCTTCTCTTTCCCACTTCATCATTTTTGTTTTGTTCTTCCACTTCACCACATTGGATTCTACCCATCCGCTTCTCTACCCAAGCAAATCCATTCTCATCTTTCTTCACCCAATCATATTCTTTCTTTTTAATTTTCACTCTAAATTTCTTTTCCCTTCCCTCAATTTCCCTCTCATCTCTACACTCTTCTTTTCTTCCTTCTTTTTTATTCTCATCTACCATCTAATATATCATCTTCTCCATACACTTTCTCTTTCTATCTCTAAATCCCTAACCCCTTCTCCATTACTGAAAACACACCAAAACCTTCACTTGGGGATGCAATTCTCTACCTCTAACTAGAGGGTTTCATCCCCAAGGGTCAAAATTGGGACCAAAGGTGGAGTCTTGGAGCTTCAATTGAGTTCTTCAATGGAGATTATTCTTGGAGTCTGGGCTTCATTCTTTAAGCAACAAAAGAAATTTGAGCTACAAGAGATGAGCATCTATTTAGTTTCATCAACCATTGTTTGTATTTCTCCTTTTTAATTACTTTTAGTTTATGTTATTGTTAGTTAACTAGTAGTTAATTAGTGTTGTGTTGGGTTGATGTAATGAATATTTGGCTTCTCTTTTTGGTGAGCAATGCTATATATGAATTGAGTATTTGATTGCATGAATGTGTTTGATGAAATGTTTGATTGATATTTAGTTGTCAACTGTTTCGGGAATTGCACGATTTTATTTTTTATCAACTCGTTTGCATGTTTGGCACGAGTAACAATAAATGGAAGTTGAGCTATTTAGGCAACTTGTTTTTGGCATTTTAACAAGGAATTGTACTTTGCTCATTCGAATGGTTATGACGGATTGTATATGCTTAATTTTGCGTGTCGTTGTATGAACGCTTGTGTACTTTGCATTAACCCATCTTAGGAATAGAGTTCATTCATTTAGTCACCATCAAACTCCCATTTTTTCATCTTAATTTTGCTTTCATTCATTCGTTCGATATTCTATGTATATGTGCATTGTCTTTGCTTCCCGGTTGTGACCTTTGGGGAGTTTTAAGGTTATTGTTGATGAATTCTATTTTCTTTGTTTTTGTTCATTTTACTTTGTTTTTAATTTTCCATCCAAAATATCAATTTATTTTATTGTTTTCCTTGCTATTGTGAAACATTGCCTTTTCCTATCTCTAGAACGCTAAAGTCCCTGAGATCGACCTCGAGTGGCCCACTTACATGTATGGCTCATGTAATAAAATACGTACCAATTTCCACCTTGTCCCTATCAACTTCTATCCCTTTGCATGACACCTTGTTCCCAAGGATGATACCCTCTTGCACCATGAAATGATATTTCTCCCAATTAAGCACGAAGCCATGCTTCTTGCACCTATCAAGAACTTTGGACAAATTAGAAAGACAAGTGTCAAAGGTATCACCATATACACTAAAATCATCCATAAACACCTCCACACAATCATCAATCAAGTTACTAAAGATGCTAAACATGCATCTTTGAAAAGTTGTGGGGGCACTACATAAACCGAAAGGCATACGACGAAAAGCAAAAGAACCATATAGGAAAGTAAAGGTAGTCTTAGCTTGATCATAATGGTGGATAGGCACTTATTTAAACCACTCAAACTATCCAAATAACAAAAATATTTAATTTTTGCAAGTCTTTCAAGCACTTGGTCAATTAATGGCAATAGGAAATGGTGTTTCCTAGTGGCCTTGTTCAACCTTCTGTTGTCCACACACATTCGCCACCCGGTGAAGGTCCTAGTTGGAGTTAACTCATTGGCATCATTTTTTGACAACGGTTAGCCCACCTATTTTGGGAATAACTTGAACCGAGCTAACCCACTTACTATCACTTATGGAATAAATGACACCATTATTAAGAAATTTCATGACCTCCTTTCTTACCACTTCTTTCAATGTTGGGTTAAGTATCCTTTAAGTCTCAATATATGGTTTGCTATCTTCCTCTAATACATACACAATGGGGAATCAAAATCTTTAAATCGTGAATAGAGTAGCCAAGTATACCATAATGCTCAATCAACACATCTCGCAAGGCATTAACATCGGATCTCGATGAAGAACAATTGCAAATAAAGGGCTTTGATTCATTTTTATCAAGGTGAGCATACTTAAGATTGGTGGGCAAGGGCTTAAGCTCTAATTGACACCCACTTTTCCTAGATGATGGCTTAGGGTCATCATCTTCTCTTAAAGGCTCATACCTAGAAGTCCTATGCTTTGACAAGTGTGGGGCAACATTCAAATACTTAACACACTCAATCACCTCATTGGCACAAGCATTATCAACATAGGCATCATCAATACAATTCACATCATTAAGAAGAGACGCATTCAAGGGGTCAACTTTGCCCAAGCAACTACCTATCACATCACGCACATAATCATCCTCAATATCAAATGTATCTATCCTATAGACATAATCAAGAGGAGAGGAATTTTTTTATTAATTATGCACGTCGAAGGAGATAGAATCATCTCCCATCTCAAGGGTGATCTTACCCTTTTTCATATCGATAATGGTCCCGAAGGTAGCCAAGAATGACCTGCAAAAGAGGAGAGGAATCTCCTTGTCCACTTCTATATCCACAACTATAAAATCAGCGGGAAAAATGAATTTCTCCACACGGGTAGGCCCATCTTCCACTATCCTCATGGGGTACTTAATTGATTTATCGGCCATTGAAAGCACAACTCTTATGGGCTTGAGTTCACTTATGCCCGCCTCTTTGAAAATTTCATAAGGCATAAGGCTCACACCAGCCCCAAGATCGCACAAGGCACGTTGATGATTTGTCTTCCCAATGGTTAAAGGAGTCGTGAATGAACTCGGATCCTTGCACTTCTTGGGCATAGAAGCAAAAAAAGATTGGGCTTAATGAATAAGTTCCGCCATGCTTGGATCATCAAATTTGCCCTTGTGACACACAATATCTTTTAAAAATGTACCCCACGAAAGCATATCTCTCAACATATCAAGAAAATGCAAAGAAATTGATATGTCCTTCATGTAGTTTAAAAATTTTCCAAATTTTTTTTATTAATTTTGTTGCACAAAAAACTTTATGGAAAAGGGACGATAGAGATGTTTACCTCGGGTTCATCAATGTTTGATGAATCATTAGTCCTTTTACACTTTCCTCCTCCTTTGCTTGGAGTTGACTCCTTGGTTTGACCATGCTTGTGTCCATCATTTTCATCCACAATTTCCTTACCCTTATCTTTGCTTTTACCCTCATCCACCACCCCCTTTCTTGAACTTGGCATGGGAATTTCAACTTCTCTTCCACTCCTAAGAGAGATGGCATTGCAATTTTCTCTCTTAGGGTGCTCGCTTTGTGTTAGAAATTTCCTATGATTATTAGGTTGTGAGAATGAGGCTTTGTGAGCTATTTAATTCTCAATAAATTTGCTGTGTGCCAAGAGTTGACATCTAGTTGACCTCTTATGAATTGGTCAATGTGGTTGGGTGATTTTTACCCCATCCTAGCTTACGACTTGCCACTGTCACGATCTACCCCACTCGTATCGTAGGAGAAGGATAGCCGCCAAAGGGTCTAGCAAAAGGAAAATTGAATTCAAGCTTTATTGTTGTAGAGTCGCCACTCGAGATGATCATTCGAGAAAAGGTGTGAAATGATCAAGATGGATTTTGACCTGATCACCTCGTCTGAGTTTGGGGTTCGAGATGTATTTAATAGGTTCAACACATTTTATGATCTTGTCAATTACGAATCAAACAACAACATAATATATATATATATATATATATATATATATATATATAATTAAAATTACAAACATTCATCACACAATTTGCAAAAAATAAATTACATCGCAAAAAACCCTATTAATTACATTTTAACAAAAAATGCAATAAAATGCGGGAATAAAATAAAAAATTAAATAAATTTATCGCTTAATTTTAGAGCTAATATTAAGCTGCTAGTACCTGTAATAAACACTTCAATAATATGAAAATTGTCACACAAATTACAATTTTTTTTATATTTTTATTTATTTAATGAAAAGAATAATTCAAAATAAAATAGCAAACGGACTCCAAAAATTAAACCAAGTTACCTAGAAATGTAAAATCATAAAATAAACAAAATGGCACTGGTGCGCTCCTAAACAACCCACTCTAAGGATGAGCAGTCATCTAAGACCAGACTAGGATGATCGTGCGATCCTAGAGGATGATCGCGCGGTCATTCTAGATGGAATCGCTCATAAACCGAAATTCGACACTGAATTTTACGACTTTTCAAATTTAAAAATTAAAATTAATCAAAATTCATGCGAGATAAAACACGAGAAGAAAACCAATTCAATTGAAATCAAATTAAAACCTAATGCTACCATATTTTATTTCATTTTATACCAAAAATTGATTTTAAAGCATGGTTGAAGACTTGTCATGGTTATCCAATTTATTCGATTTTTAATCCATTAAACAAGTTATTTCCAATAAAAAAACCACAATAACCATATCCAAAATACCATCAATCAAAATTTTCCATGAAAACATAGAAAACATATCAAAATAACAATCAAAATTCAACACAAACATGATGAAATACGATAAATGAAATAGAAACAAAAACTATGCAATTTAAACAATCAAATCACAACCAAATTAAACGAAATTAAACATGAAAAATAAAGATTAGAAGACAAACAATCTGTGATTCACCAGATCACAAAATTTTACTCATAAAGTCGAACACTCATTAGGGGTGTACATAGTCGGTATTGGTACGGTTCGGTTTAAAAAAAAAACACTTACCGTTCAATAATTTTTAGCTTCGGTTTGGTAAGAAAAAATTTCAGTCGATTTCGGTTTGATTTCTTCGGTATATATTTTTGAAATTTTTAAAAAATAATTTAGTTAAAATTTCATAGTTTATTATTATTTTTTAAAACTATATACCAATTTCAATCATTTAAATACCATTCATGTTATGTATACATAATATATTCAATTTTTTTAATTATATATATATATATTTAATATGATTTTAAAAATATTTTTAAAATTATATATTTTTATTAAAGTTCGATTATTCGGTATTTTTGGTTTGGTATCAGTTTTGACAAAAATGCTACCTATAAATTTTTAAGACTATGATTTTATTCGGTGTAGTGAATTTTGGTTTGGTTCATGACGGTTTTGCGGTATCGATTCAGTTTTGCATAGCCCTAACGGGCATCTAGCCTTTAAGACTGATGATCGTCTGATCAATGAGGATGATCGTACAAAAATTAACACTCAAACTACGATCAAATGCAATCACACAATGATTTTATGCTAAATAGATGCTAGATTAAAGTATTTGCCCTCAGAATTACCTTGATTTTTCCTTTTCTTTTCGAGCAATTATGCTAAAATAATTTTTCTAAAATGTTTAGTGTTTGAAACTATGCTATTTCTATTTTAGAATTTCAGGTCTTCTCTATGTGAAAACTTGATTAAAAGTTTTTGCTAAAATTTTTTATATCTAAAAATGAGGAAAACCATCTCAATTTATATTAGTTTGAAAAATGTGGTCGACGGGCGAGATTGAAAATCGAAAACACAATCCGACA